>CM076574.1:1096489361-1096778300 GCA_034641835.2 Pinus albicaulis | reverse complement strand
TGAGTTCACCAAGTTGCATTTAAGGAGCACACTTGGTATATAATTGAAAAAAACACATGGTCATTAAAAAAGACACATTTATAAGTAAAAGACACACACATATCAAAGATATGTTACAATTTCCATCAATACATTTTGAAAGAGAGCATCACAACACTAATTCATCTTTGAGAGATCAATCTTGAATTTTTGAAGAAGAGCGTCTCAACACTAATTTATCTTTGAGAGATGAATCTTGAATTGGAATTTCCCTGTATAATACTAATTCATATATTAATTCATCTTTGATAGATGAATCTTGAATTGGCATTGCCCCACACAATAGATCACCAGACATCTTATTAATGTTTGCACAATTTCTTATACTAAAAATTTGAAATTGGGTAATAATATTGTTTTCTTTTCCATGCAGTTGAGTTAGCCTCTCCTTCTTAACTTAGTACACTCCTTTCATCTAGTTGCACACAAGTTTAGAATTGGTGAAAACTACAATTCCATTTGATCCATACTCCTAGTTGTTCCCAAGCCTTTTATCAATGCAATATATTATGCCTCGTTGTTTGTTGTTCTTCCCGATATAATTCCTTTGGAAGACCTTGCTAGTCGCAATATTTCAAAGCACATATGTAATCACTTCTTTCTCTGTATTTGGATAGCAAGAAACATCTATGCATAATGTCCATTTTTCAACCACATTTAGTAGGTTTTTTGATCCCTGAAAAAAAATTCAATAAAATATATTAAATTAAAATTTATTGCAAATGCATGGGAGAAATGACATGTACATGGTTCCAAAAACATTGGCAAATTAGGCCTTAAAGTTTATCGAATAAATGACATGTACATGGTTATCCTTAAATTTTGCCTTGAGTTCATGGGAGAAATGACATATATGTACATGGTTATCCTTAAAGTTTGCCTTAAAGTTTATGGGAGAAATGACATATAAATGACATGTACATGGTTATCCTTAAAGTTTGCCTTGAGTTTATGGGAGAAATGGGAGAAATAACATGTATGTACATGGTTATCCTTAAAGCTTTCCTTAAATTTTATGGGATAAATGACATAGAAATGACATGTATATGGTTATATCCTTAAAGTTTGCCTTGAGTTTATGGGATAAATGGAAGAAATGACATGTATGTGCATGGTTATCCTTAAAGTTATCCTTAAAGTTTATGGTCGAAATGACATAGAAACGACAGGTACATGGGAAAAAACACTAGCAAATGCCTTAAAGTTTATGGGAGAAATGACATGTACAGAAATGGATATTACAATGAAGAACTTCTTTTTAGATTTGTTCCAGAGATTGACTATAGGGGCATTTACTGGATATGTCAACTTTGAGAAAGGATGATATCTAGAGGTTACTTGGCCCTTTACAGACTCAGCCTTGAGATCCTATAGAAGTTTAGCCACTTTAGGTTCAATTTTTAGGCTTTAAAGTTTTCCTTGAATAATTAATGGGAGAAAGTCTTGAGTTTGGGGGAGAAATGACATGTGCATGGTTTAAAGTTTGTTTTAAAGTTTTCCTTGAGTTTCTGGGATAAATCACATGTGCATGGTTTAAGGTTTTCCTTTATTTTATGGGAGAAATTACATAGAAATGACATGTACATGGTTATATCCTTAAAGTTTTCCTTAAGTTTATGGGAAAAATAGGAGAAATTACATGTATGTACATGGTTATCCTTAAAGTTTTCCTTATATTTTATGGGAGAAATGACATATAAATGATAGGTACATGGTTCCAAAAAAAATAGCAAATTACTTAAAGTTTATGGGAGAAATGGCATGTACAGAAATTGATATCACAATGAAGAAATTTTATTTAGATCTATTCCAGAGATTGACTGTAGGGGCATTTACTGGATATGTCACCTTTGAGAAATGATGAGATCTAGAGGCTACATGGTCCTTTACAGACTCTGCCTTGAGATCCTATAGAAGTTCAACCACTTTAGGTTCAATTTTTAGGCCTTAAATTTTTCCTTGAATAATTAATGGGAGAAAGCCTTGAGTTTGGGGGAGAAATGACATGTGCATGGTTTTCCTTAAAGTTTATGGGAGAAATCACATCTAGAAATGACATGCCTTAAAGTTTTCCTTGCCTAGATTTTAAGAGATAAATGACATGTACATGGCTTGCATTAAAGTTTTCCTTGAGTTTGTGGGAGAAATCACATGTGCATGGTTTAAAGTTTGCTTTAAATTTTGCCTTGAGAGTTTGTGGGAGAAATGAAACGTGCATGGTTTAATGTTTTCCTTGACTTTATGGGAGAAATGGGATGGAAATGACATGTACATGGTTATAACCTTAAAGTGTGCCTTGATTTTATGGGAGAAATGGGAGAAATGACATGTATGTACATCGTTATCCTTAAATTTTGCCTTAAAGTTTCCTCTTCAGTTAAAAAGGGAGGCATTTTCATTTCTCTTTGGATATAGCTACGATAATTTTCTTTCTCTTGGGAAAACTGATCTAGAGGATGAGTGTCTTTCTGGGCTTCACTTATGAGAGATGACGAATCATCACTTGTGCCTTTAGAGATATCCTATGGATTCTCTTTCATTTCTTGCTTGTTTTCATCTTCAACCAATTCTTTGTGATGTTGAGGATAGTTAGCATGTAATTCATGAGTTTTTTCTGATATATTTTTAGGAGGTCACTTTGCTTTTATGAACTCAAATGACTCCCAGCATAAAGGTAGAGATCCTACAGGTTGTGATTTGTCTTCTATTTTAGATTTGAATTCATCCTTAATCAACTTTTCTTGATTTAGGTGAGAGTTGACTTGAGCAGAGTTTTCCTGAATAATTGCTAAGAGATATTCAGGATGCAAATTTTCTTTCAAAGTCTGGAGTGATTTAAAGCATAAGGGTAGAGAACCTAAAGGTTTTGATTCTTCTTCCATTTCAGAATCTGTGATTTCAAAATGGCTGATAGTCTCTTTAGAGCATTGCTCTATGTTTTTATTTGCAACTTTCTCATTAGGCACATTTTTTTTATAACTCTTGTCTTGTAATAGTCGAGTGTGTTCATCCTGAGGAAGAAGTGTAGGTTGGTTTGAATAAGCAGTGTTAACCTTAACTTTGTGTTTTTCTCTTTTCCTGTCAAGTAGATGCTCTAGTTTTCCGAACATAAATACCAATTCTTCCAATTTTTCCTCTGAAGATATTAGTCTCTCTTGATTTGCTTTGTCTTTCTCTATTATTCTTAGTTGTGCCTCCCTATTTAGTATGTTGAATTCTACATCAACTGCTATCCTTTGAATTTCTTCTAGGGTCAAAGGATCTTTATTTCTTATCCAGAAAACCATCTCTGGGTCAAAAGAATCTGGGTAGTGCAAGAGAGCACATTCGAGGGGTGGATTTATGTTAGTAGGCATTGCATGGTATACTTTATTGAACCTGGCTGAAATTTTTTGAATTGTCTCCCCTGGTTGTCTTTTTAACTGATTGTATTCCTTTATGATGAGAAATTTATTACCCATGACCACCCACCTATCTAGGAATATTTTAGTGAACTGATGAAAACTGGTAATGCTTGTAGCTGGAAGGTATTTAAACCAACTCTTAATTTTTCCTTGTAATGATAAGACAAACATTCTAACATGCACATCATCTTCTTATATTTCATAAAGGTCAAGTAAATCCTCAAGATTTTGGACGTGCTCTTCAGCGATGACTTTGGAGCTTTCTCCATCAAATCTGCGTAATTTATTTTGAAGATTTGCAGGGAGGGCTCGGAAGATGGGAGGTAAAACTAGAGGCTTGTATCTTTCTGGGACCTTTGTGGATATAGGTAGTGTAAAAAGAGATTTATGGTTGTTTGAGGTTTAAGCCAGAGTGCAAAAGGTAGCAAGAGGCTCATGTTTTGCTAGGTTTTCCATAGGTGAATCTGGGGTAAGCACAGGTGTATAAGCTTGCTCATGGTCTGAAATTTGAGGCTTAGCTTTTCGAGGTTTGAGATCTTCCCAATGATCAATACAGATCTCATCAGTGTATTCTTGATCAGGCTCAAAGTAGGATAGAACATAGTTATAGATAAAAAAAATAATTTCTTGAATCCAACTAAGGCTTGACTGCTTTTTCTTTCTAGGATGATTGGTCATGTTTTAGGTTCTTCCTCCAGTGGAGTCTTTAGGTCTATTGAGAGTTGTGGAGTCGCTAGGTGGATTTCTTTGAGATCTATGGTCCACGACCAACACTATCAAAGATGCTTTCGGGAAAAAGTTTTATAGAAAACTTTGAGATGGAAACTTGCAAATAAGAGTGATTCACTTGGTTTCAATAGTTTGCTAGGCTGTATGGACAAGCTAATGGTTCTTTTTGGAAAGAATATTTCTTCTTATCTCTTATGTTTAGGTGCAGTCTTCTGAATCACTAAGTTATACTTAGTTTGTCACTGATTACAGATTTTGCACCATTAGTTTTAAGTTTTGGAAAGGATGAGTTAACATAAAGGTATGGTTTATGAATTTTTTGGTTTTTTTATGGAGTTTCTAGGCCTACTGGAGGCTAGTGGAGTCACCAGGTGGAACTTGGTTTCTTTTGTAAAGATGTAGTTATGGTCCACCACCAGTAACTAGGGAAAAGCCAATCTGGGAAAGTTTTGGGGTTTTTTGAGTTTTATGCGTAGCCTATGGTTTATTAAAGTATTCTAAACCTGTTTCATCACTTTGCTAGGGTGGTGATAAAAAAAAGAGGTTACTCTAAATGATTATATGGACTGCTTTCCTGTTTAAAAGTTTAAAGACTAATGAATCTACAAGAGCTTGCTAGGCTGTTATGTACTCAGTTAGTCCCACCGTGATCGCCATTATGTTAGGGTCCCGTGATTTGGCTGATTGTAAAGCCAAATGACAGTGTAACATCAAACCAATCTTTGGAGCCCAAGGACCTAGCCTTCCTGGACTCAGAGAGGGCTCTCTCTATTTGTGTAAGTGATATCTGTGTGTTTGCTTATTGTGTTCTGATTTTAGGCTAGTTATGAAGTAGGTTTTTTGGTTTTGGTTTTTAGGTTGTGAGGGATAAACTGATCAAAGACATAAGATAGGTAAAAAGATGTCAGATCAACTGGGCTATGGGGTCAAAAAGGTCAAGAAAGCTTTCAGATGGTGATACAAGGTTGTTGAAGGGCCGATTTGATTTGAGGTAAAATGGATCTTTGGGCAAAATTGAGTGAGATGGACATCAAGTTTGTGAATAAAAAAGGATTTAAAGCACAAATATTTTAATAGCTAACATAAACATGGTAGGGAAAACCATTAATCATGAGAAATGTAACTATAAGCTAATAAATGCATAGAAATAAACATTCAAGCCATGCATAGAGATATATGACTCTCTAACTTTAGGAAATGGCTATCAGACTTTGGGGAAATACATTTAAGGCAGAAAAAAAAACTCAAATCACCATGTCGGAATGCCTAAAAATATTACTTCAAGCTATTGGGAACTTTGAAAACAAGATTGCATAGTTTTAGGCAAAGGGCAAGATCAGTACAAGACCTCCTTGGTTCAACAAATGACAATCTAATCAATCAAAGAGAGGTTTCATAGGTGGAGCTATGGCTAGCCATGAGTAAGAAAGGCGTACCGTAAATCATACTTAGCATGCATAAAACCACAAATAAAACAAGCAAACAATATTCTTCAGTTATTAAAGAGCAATCAAGGATTCTTTAATATGACTAAGAATGAAGAAAACATGGAAACTATAAAGAAACAGGAAATTTGAGGTGCCTCCAAGGGCATGTCTCAAATTTGTTCTCTACTGTCTTATAGAAAGCAAGAACATGGATTTATGAACGAAAACTAGAAAAAAAAACAGAGAGAGAGACACTATACCATTCTACTAAGTCATGGAATCCAACAACAATCCTCTTTCATCATCCAAGAACATCCAAGAAACTATCCAAAAGCATGAGACAAGTATTTATTCCAAAGCTTATATGACCATATATTGCTTCTATTCATCAAGTTTAGCCTTGTTTACAATGAAAGTCTTTGGAATACATAGGCCAAAGTGAGGAAAACCTCTTAGTTCAACTTGCAATCTCATTGGCCTATCTAAAATATCTGATTTTGTCCTTGAGGCTTTGCAAAGCCCAAGGCACAAAATATCTAAAAAATGCTAAAAAATGGAAATATATTGAATTTTCATAACTTATCATGTACAAAAATATCTAAACACACATGAAGAAAAGTCACTTTTGAAAGGTTCAATTTTTACAAAAATACTCAAAAAATACATCAGCAAAAGGTCCCTTGACTTGCCCGCAACTTTTGGAGCCCTTCCCGATGTCGAAACGAGGCTCATGATGGCTCGTTGGAAAGCTATGAGTGTCTACTTTCTGAAAATGTTTAGTTTTCTCCAAACTGACCACTAGAAGTCCTCCAAAAATAGACCTGTGTGTAAAAAAACAAAAAATAGGCCTTGCTAATAAACGGGGCAGAGTGTAGAAAAAACGAGTGTTTTTCGCCATTTTGGGGGAGAAAATGATCTTCAAGTGATCTAAAAATAACTGAGTATGTGCCCCTGAAATTATGGCATCCAATGATACCATTTTCATCCTTTGAGGATGCCCCAAACTGAAATGGCGATGCCCATGAGTTTTGGCCAAAAATCCAAAAATGACAAAAAACCAAAATTTGTCGAATTTCACCCAAACTTGGCGAGCATGAACCTCAAGGGTTTTTAGAAACATGTTTTGAAGCTGAGGAAAAAAGTTGGAGCCATGAGGTGTCTTTCCTCAATTTTGGTGTCGGGCGCTTCCCTTTAGCCTCCTTGAGTTTTTCCTAAGCAGCCTTCAATTTCCCCCGGGCAAACTAATTGAGCTTTTTATAATGCCCGGTCATCCTCCTTTGAAGTTCCAAGTCTCTATTTGCCTTCTCCAATTTCTTCTCCAAATGATCATTAACTCTCTCAAGCCATGCTTCCCGATTGTTCTTTATCTCTTGTTTGAACAATGCAGTGAGAGGGGTGGATTGGAGAAGGGCATCTTCTTCTTCTTTTTGTTTCTCAAGGGCCTTTTTGAGCCCCATGGTTCTTGGCCTCTTTTGCCTGGGCTGATCTTCATCTTCGCTCTCATCGAACTCACCCATGAGTTCTTCAAATCTCACTTGTGCTTTGGAGGCCTCCTTTTTGTATTTGATGGCCCATGTCTCATATACAGCCATATGGACACTCATCTGCTTGTTTTGAACTTGCAAAAAGTGATTGAAGTTCCTAGCCCTATCAAGATCAATCCTCAAATCATCAATTTGGTTTTCTCTATGGATCAAGAGATTTTCTAGGATCCGGGCTTCATTATCACTATCATCACTTTGGATTTGGATGATGTCAAATTCCCTTTCCTGTTCATGACTTCTTTCTTCCTTGTCCTTCCCTTTGCTTTGGGTAGCTCCTTTAGTCTTCTTCCTCTTGGGAAATTCGACCATGGGCTTCTTGGGCAATTTTCCCTTGCTTTGGAGGGCCCTAGTCACATTTGGAGTTACAACTCTAGGCACCATTTTCCATGATGTCTGGGGCTTGGCCACTTTCAGAGAAGAGAGCATGGCCCCTTGCTTAGGATAGGCAGCTAGCACATGCTCCATGGGCTCTTTTCCCTTGTCACTTTGCTCCTCATTTTTTCCACTATCTTGGATTTCTTCATGGATGCCTTGGATGTCCTTTTGCATTTCTTTTTGAGGGTTGTACTCCTCACTGTGTTGCACCTATTTATCATGCTGCCCCTCTTCTTCATGAGGCTGCTGTTCCTTTTTATGAGGCTACTGTTGTTCATCATCTTCATGGGACTGCTCACCTTTTTCATGAGGCTGCCTCTGTTCATCATGCTATGGCTGCCTCTGTTCATCATGAGACCGCTCACCCTCACTATGATGCACATCTTCATGCTGCTGCCCTTCATCATCTTCAGGAGTCTGCTATTCCGCCTCATTGTGATGCTGCTCATCATCATGCCATTCTTCTACTTGCTGTTCTACCTCACTATGATGCTGCTCATCATCATCTTCCTCATCATAACTTGTTTTATCATGCTGCTGCTCATCATTACTTTCCTCTTCTTTCTCATGCTCTTATTCCTCATCATGCTCTTTTGTTTGTTCTATGGTAAACTTGAGCTTCTTGGGAATAGGTTTTCTAGAAGAAGGCAAAGGATGGTGAGTAGGAGGAGTAGGAGATGTTTGAACTGGAGGGACAGTGGAGAAATCCAGATGGGTTATGAAAGTATCCCAAGAGACCTCCCTCTTCTCAAGCTGATGAAGAATGATGACTTTGATGAGGGAGTGATGGAAGAGGGAGGCTGTCTACTGTGAAGGAGGCTTTTTCTGAACAATGGAGGCCATTTTCTCAATGCTTCTACGTAGGAAGAAAGGGAGATTTAGCAATTTGGCCCTCGTGAAATGCATGAGCAATCGAATGTGATAGGCATAGACTCAGGAGAATATTCCCTCACAAGTGAAGTATTTCATGATGATCTTCATGAGGGGGGCGTAGCTACTCAAAAGATATGAGAAGGGTAAAATGGATGGACATGAATCTCTATGCTCAGGCTTCAGAAAGGGCTTGTATTCTTTTGAGTCCAAGTGGCTTTGTTTAAACCACTTCTCCCCGACATAAGGGATTTTAGTGGCCTTGGAGATAGACCTTGGAGAGAATTTGAAATCTAGGCCTGCCAGCTGAAAATGCTTCTCTTGAAACCTCAAAGCACAAAGGTTTGTTAAAGGGGAATAGCTCTTCACTTCTTGCACTCTTTGGCAAAAATATAGACACCCAACCTCATGGAAATTGAACAAGACTGATGGGTGGGCATTCACTTCTTCAATGGAAACAAGCTCAAATCTCTTGTGCAGGCCACTCCTACTGTCTTGCCTAGGAGGCATCTTGTTTTGAATGCTCTCTAAAACACCAAGCTGTCTCAAATGGCCTTTGGAAAGTTTTTCTCAAGCACACACCTCTGTCCTGCCTATCAGTCACTGTTTGACCAAGACAACTGCCTCAAATGCTTTGTGAAATATTCTCACAACACCAACCTTCTGCTCCTTACAAATCACTGTTTTGTCTCTTTTTATGCCAATCAACAAATAGTTATCAAAATAACAAGCACACAGTCAAATTGTTACTGTGTTTGGGTAAGGTCACAAGGATCCTTTGTGTTTTGGTATAAACAAGACAACCTTGTAAAAAAACAAAACACCCCCCCCAATCAAAAACACTCATCTTGTATTTTACTATTTCTCACACACAAGTAGACAAAAACACCTTCAAATTGATTTAAATTCTTTTCATAACATACTCTGTTTCATAGAACAATGGAGGCTGCACTAGGTTTCACTATTTTTCCACACACAAAGGACTTTTGAAATGATAGAGTATTTCAGACTTGATCACTGTTGTCTCTTTACAAAATTGTTTCACCTTAGGATCACTTGTTTCTTATGCCCAGGTAGACAAAAACACCCTCAAATTACTTTAAAGAATCTCTCACCACACTTTGTTTTATGGGACAAAGGAGGCAGCACTAGTTTCACTGTTTCACTTATTCAAAAGGAGATATTTTTGAAGTGACAAAGCATTCGGACAAAGACTACTATTTTCAAAATAGGCTCACTGATGTCACCTTACAAACACTGTGTTTTCCTTCCAGGGACTGTTTCCACCTTATAACACTGTTGTCACTTTAGACTTTGCTGACAGAGGTTAGTTTTTGTCTTATCACCGTCAGGACACCTTCAACCATTTGAAAACCTATAACACTGTGTTTTCTATCTAGTCACTAGGATATGTTTGATTACTTTGTTTTGAAAACAATTTAGGCCTTTTGAAACCAATATAAACACTCCACTAGCCTCCCACTATAACAATCTTTGTCAATATCGTAACAACCACCTTGATTTTATACGAAGACCTTCTCTATTCAATCACTGTTTAGTCTTGCAAAACACAACATCAATCACCCCTTTAGAAAATCGAATGCACCAAGGAGGCAAATAAAAATACCTTGAGGATGGTTTGTGGCCTTTTATTGAAGAGTTGAGCAGCTTTCAAGACCCTTTGGAGGCGTTTTTATTGTTAAAATAGGCCGGCACGTTCAAAAGGATAAGCGCGGCACAGTAACACAGGTTTCGGGTCGGCCTTCGGGTAGTCATGATTGGAGCCTACAGGCGCGCTGCGCGCTGCTATAGGCGCGTCGCACAGTAGTACAACCTCCGTGTGTTTTTTGTCCTAAACGCGCCACGCGCTTTTCTAGGAACGTCGTGCGGGTTTAAAAGCTTCAAACTATGCAAATTTTGCTCGAATTCTCTCGTTTCTTCAATGGGCAGCTAGGAGAGTGATTTTGAGCACTTGTTTGCATTTTTGAAACTTGCAAATGGGCTTGCAACGATCCTTTTAACCTCTTAATGTCGAAAGAGCCAATTACCCTTGAGGTTGCTTTGTGAGGTTTTTGGAGGTCCTTTTGAAAAGGCTTTCTCGGTCATAACTACAAACAAAACAAATGTTCATTTTAAAACATAACAGAGACTCATCTTTGCTCAAATAAATGACACAGTGGCATGAACAACTTCTTTTATAGGCACGACTTATTTTTTGAAGTAAGGAAGCCTTTTTAAGAGTCAAAAACTTTCCACTGTTTCTCATTAAGGGATGAAATTTTTTTTCCTTTGTTGATATCTATTTTGTAGAGGAAAAATCTGCTTCAAGCCATGTGAATGACTGTAGATGTGCCTTTTGAATGACACTGCTTTTTGACTGGGGGAAATTTAGCTGCACTTTCCTGGGTTTGACAAACATATGCTCATTAAAAATAAGATCCTCTAAAGGCTTCTCCTGCAATTATATGCAACAGCTAGGTATCTTCATATGTTTCAAAAGTCCTTTGTTTGTGACAGCATCATGCTTCATTTCTTCGAGTATTGTTTCCTGAAATTGAAACACTTGCCATATCCTTTCTTCACTTTTATGAACCTATGTGTCTATTTGCAAAGGCTTCTTTAGAAATTAGGCTTAGGTTACCTTCTTGTCCATTTGATGAGTTTTTTGAAAAATACCTTCATGAACAGGAAGAACAAACCTTCTTTGAGTATTAGCATCACTCTTTGGCTTATGTTTGACCCAGCTCATCTTACCTGGGCTTCCTACTTATAAACCTTGAATTGATTTCCACTAATTTCAACTTTGTTTTCTGAAGGAAAATCATGGCTAGATTTCATGCCTGTTGATTAAGGAGAAAAACTCTGGAAACTTTTGATGAAATCACATACCTCAATAGAATTTGTTCATTTTGTCTTCAGATTGCCTTTGGAGGAAAACTCTGATAGAAGATAAGTCAGATTCTTTGATCATTATAGTACCACTGCTTTCTATTTGTTTTTAACACCATTTCTCTATTCAGAAGCCTTCAATTGTCTCCTACTGCTTTTAAAATTTGCCTTTCAGTCAATGAAAACCCTAAAATCAATCTCTGTCTCTAGCCCTCTACTTATTAGATGAAGGAGGTTTTCTCAGTCTTCAACCCTCTGCTTGTAAAATGAAGGAGGTTTTCTCAGTCTTCAACCCTCTGCTTGTAAAATGAAGGAGGTTTTCTCAGTCTTCAACCCTCTGCTCGTGTATGGAGGAGGTTTTCTCAGTGATGCCATTTCATCAGCTTTTAAACAATGTTATCTTTCCTTTCACTGCCTATTCATGCTTAAGAAAATGAAGATGGAAAATTGATAATAAGTCATGATGGGAATTTCTCTGAGAGATGTAATTCGGCTTTCCAAATACCTTTGTGCCTCTTTAGACATCACAAGAAATTTGGCTAGTATCTGCAAATCATTTCTTATCATTTATAATTCACTAATCTTTGACTGTGATTGCAGGAGCTTAATGAAATAACTCTCAGTAGGGGAATTTTGAGGTCTAAAATGGGCCTCATAAGAAAAATGTACAACAAAAATAAACTTTATAACAACCAATAGGATTCAAGATGATGATGTCATCCATAATGGATGATTCACCATTTTTGGAGTAAAAAAGTAAAAATATTAAAAAATAATAAAATAATAAAATTACTTTTTCAACTCGTATTTAAACTTATCTCCCAAAATTTTTACTCAAATTTCGAGCGGGAGTACTCGTTGGATGCGGAATTTAATTCCTCATCCAAGGAGTACCCATGTTGCATACTTTTGATGAACTCTTCTACACGAAAAATGAGAAATACATAAAAAAACGTGATTGTAATCACGTTTTTTTATGTATTTCTCATTTTTCGTGTAGTAGGACCCATCGAAAGTATGCAACATGGGTACTCTTTGGATGGGGAATTAAATTCCGCATCCAACGAGTACTCCCGCTCGAAATTTGAGTAAAAACTTTGGGAGATAAGTTGAAAATATGAATTGAAAAAGTAGTTTTTTCATTTTTCCCTCTAAAATTTGATGATGTCATCAAATCTTATTATATTTTTTCCATTATTATTTTATAATTTCCTTAGGAGGCCCATTTTAGACCTCAAAATTCCCCTAATGCTATCCTGTAGATGCATCCCAGGCTCAAAACCACATGAGAAGCAGTTGTCTTCTCATGTTGAGTTTAATACTGTCTTCTGGAATACTGGTACACTTATGCTCTTTGAAAGATCCATTGAAATACTATAAAACTACCTAATATGAGTTTGACCTATGGCATATGCATTGCTGAGACTTTAAGGCTTTTTAGTGGCGCGACTTAAGGGTGTAACCAACTTTATTTGCAGAATAGGAAGGTCTGTTAGGATTGGTTGATCATAGATAGAGGTTTGTTGGCTTTAGGATAGTTTGCCAAGGGAGAAATGCCTAAAGCGCCTCTACCTAACTTAGGGGAGACTTCTTGGACAAATTTGGATTGTTTTCCTTGGAGCTGATGGACAAGCTAGTATGGATGAGGCTAGATAGGGCTTGACAATGAGGTTTTATCTCGTCATGGGCTGATTGAAAAGGTAGGAGGGAAAAAATGTTTATGGGTGTTTTCCATTAGAAAATTTGACAATTTTGAATCAATTGCTAGAAAACTTAGAGGCTTGCAACAACTAGTCATCACCAACAAGTGAAAAATATTGATGAATAATAGTGGCTCCATTTGGGGAGGGTATCTCCTTTTCAGGAGGTGTCCAGAATTTTAGATCTTGGTTCTTTGAAGATCAATGCCTTTATCCATTGGCGCAAATATCTTTCTTCCTTGATGCTATTTATGAAAATTGACAGCATGATTAGCCTCAAAAACATCTCTACCTACCCAGCTATATTTCCTAACATTTTTTCTTCTTTAGGTGAATTTTGGACTAGCAACCTTTTGACATGATATTTTTTTGAATAAAAACTATCTAATGCTACACTTATACCTTCAGGAGTTCGGATGCTTGATGAACTCCTTTGGATTCTCTACCTATGCTAGATCGACTGTCAAGGTTAAGCTGTTTGACAGGATTTTATTCTCTAATCTAGAACATGAAATTGAAAAATGACCAAATAAGGATTAGACAGTCTGATTTGTCATGTACTTGTGGCATGAAATACAAGCTGCACACAAATATTATTTTGCATAAAATTAAATCTAGAAAAACAAGGCTAGGATACACAATTTGTTTTTCATCCCTGCTTTACTCTTTGGTTCTGTTTTGAGCATGTGGAACCAGTATCTTTTCCTAATCTACTTTCTTTGATAATTCAAGCTTACACAATGTTGAACATCTTTCCTCTCACTAACTTATCAGCAAATAAATTTAAAACATGTTCAGTTATGATTAGGCTAGATAACTGAACAAGACATTTGAGCACTAGTAGCGGGATTTAGACTTGCGCGCTTTCCGAATGACTATTTTTTTGAACATGGGGCTTTACCATTGCTTTTAGAAACTTCCCTCTTTTTATACTTTTTACTGTTTTTGTATTTTCTTCTTTCTCACTTTTTCTTCAAACAATCTAGAACTGAAAATATGCTCACAAGGCTGAGCTTATTTTCCACTACTGTCTATCTATCCTAATCTAATATATACACAATAGAAATTTATTTGGTGAACTCTCTTTTCCAATGTAACCAGTCAAGTAGATGATTACATGGGTGATTCTGGTTTAGTTCTTTCATGATGCTGAAGTAATGAAAAGGCCACTTCCATTTGGCTTGTTTTCGGACAATAGTGCTTAAGTTTTTTCTCATTCTTGATAGTAACTTGTTCATGATAGAAACCACCACTCCTTCAGATTTCTCAAGAAAAACAACAAATGGATCTTGGAATAATACCTGATCTAGAGGATTTGATATATAGGCTTCATTTAGGACTACTCTTTCTTCCACTTGGCTATATTTGGGACTCTCCTGGTAAAGCAACTCTTCCCCTTGCTCATGATCACTTGAACTGTCAGACTCATCATATATTGCAGTGTAGTTCTCTTGCCAAGATGATGTGTTTTGATGGGGTGGGCTAAAAAATGTGTGAAGGTCGTCAATTTTATGGGCAGGGATACTCTTTGGCAACAAATCTTCTTGAGAAAGAAGAGCAGCAAATTTCTTGTGATCATCAATTTTCAAGCCTTTATTTGCTTCCAAATTTTCTGAGCTTTCCTCATCACTATCATAGCTGCTATGTTTTGTTTGGTTACTTTCCTCAAGTTTATGAAATTGAGCTTCTTCCCAAAAATAAAAAATTGAGTATTCTACAAAGTTAGCTTCTGTTTGGAAATCATAATCATTATCAACATATTGATCAAACCTTTGAAAATCATCATTATAATTAATGTCACCAACCATACATATTGGACTATCAGATTTTTTTTCTTTGAATGGATCTTGAAATCTATTTACTACTATGTGATAGTTAAGATCAGGAGAAGAATCAAGAGAGGCTGACTGTACATTTATGAGTTGATCTATTTCCTCTTCAGTTAAAAAGGGATGCATTTTCATTTCTCTTCGGATATAACTACAATAATCCTCTTTCTCTTGGGAAATCTGATTTGAAGGATGAATGTCTTTTTGGGATTCACCTATGAGAGATGATGAATCATCACTTATGCCTTTAGAGAGATCTTGTGGGTTCTCTTTCATTTTATTCTTGTTTTCATATTCAACCAATTCTTTGTGATGTTGAGGATAGTTAGCATGTAATTAATGAGTTTTTTCTGATAGATTTTCAAGAGGCCAATTTGATTTCATGAACTCAAATGACTCCCAGCATAAAGGTAGAGATCCTACAGGTTTTGATTTATCTTCTAACTAGATTTGCAGTTATCCTTAATCATCCATCTTGATTGAGTGAAATTAAACTTGGCCTAAGTTTTCTGAATAAGCACATTAAGAGATCTTTAGGATGCAAATATTCTTTCAGAGTCTGGAATGATTTAAAGCATAAGGGTAGAGATCCTAAAGGTTTTGATCCTTCTTCCATTTCAGAATCTGTGATTTCAAAATGGCTGATAGTCTCTTTAGAGCATTCCTCTATGTTTTTATTTGCAACTTTCTCATTAGGCAAATTTTGTTCATAACTTTTGTCTTGTAATAGTTGAGTGTGTTCATCCTAAGGAAGAAGTGCCAGTTGGTTTGAATAAGCAGTTTTAACCTTAACTTTGTGTTTTTCTCTTTTCCTGTCAAGTAGATGCTCTAGTTTGCCAAACATACATACCAATTTTTCCAACTTTTCCTCTGAAGATATTAGTCTCTCTTGATTTTCTTTGTCTTTCTCTATTATTCTTAGTTGTACCTCCCTATTTAGTATGTTGAATTCTACATCAACAACTATCCTTTTAATTTCTCCTAGGGTCAAAGGATCTTTATTTCTTATCCAGAAAACCATATCTGGGTTAAAAGAATCTGGGTAGTGCAAGAGAGCACATCCGAGGGGTGACTTTATGTTAGCAGGCATTGCATGGTATACTTTATTGAACTTGGCTGAAAATTTTGTATTGTCTCCCCTGGTTGTATTTTTAACTGATTGTATTCCTTTATGTTGAGAACTTTATTACCCATGACCACCCACCTATCTAGGAAGATTTGAGTGAACTGATAAAAATTGGTAATGCTTGCAGCTGGAAGGTCTTTAAACCAACTCTTAATTTTTCCTTGTAATGATAAGGCAAACATTCTAATATGCATCACTTCTTCTTCTCTTTCATAAGGTCAAGTAAATCTCAAGATTTTTGGACGTGCTCTTGGTCGTGACTTTGGAGTTTTCTCCATCAAATACGTTTATTTAGAAGATTTGTGGGAGGGCTTGCACGATGGGAGGTAAAACCGAGGAGCTTATCTTTACGGGAATTTTGTGGATAGGTAGTATAAAGACTGCTGTGAGTTTAAACAAGGTGGGAGAAGGTGTCAAAAAGCTCCAACTTTTCAGGTTCCATGGGTGACCTTGGGCACAGCATGTGTGCCAAGCCTCCTCATGGCCCAATTTAGCTCTTCAAAGCGACTCGAGGTTTGAGATCTTTCCAATGAGAAATACAGATCTCATCAGTGTATTCTTGATCAGGCTCAAAGTAGGATAGAACATAGTTATAGATAGAGACAATAATTTCTTGAATCCAACTAAGGCCTGAGTGCTTTTTCTTTCTAGGATGATTGGTCATGTTTTAGGTTCTTCCTCCAGTGGAGTCTTTAGGTCTATTGAGAGTTGTGGAGTCGCCAGGTGGATTTATTTTAGATCAATGGTCCATGACCAACACTATCAAAGATGCGTTCGAGAAAAAGTTTTATAGCAAACTTTGAGATGGAAACTTGCAAAGAAGAGTGATTCACTTGGTTCCGACAGTTTGCTAGGCTGTATGGACAAGCTAATGGTTCTTTTTGGCAAGAATATTTCTGCTTATCTCCTATGTTTAGGTGAAATATTCTGAATCGCTAAATTATACTTAGTTTGTCACTGATTACAGAGTTTTCACCATTAGTTTTAAGTTTTGTAAAGGATGAGTTAACAGAAAGGTATGGTTTATGAATTTTTGGGTTTTTTTATGGAGTTTTCAGGCCTACTGGAGGCTAGTGGAGTCGCCAGGTAGAACTTGGTTTCTTTTGTAAAGATGTAGTTATGGTCCACCACCAGTAACTAGGGAAAAGGAAATCTGGGAATGTTTTGGGGTTTTTTGAGTTTTATGCGTAGCCTATGGTTTATTAAAGTATTCTAAACCTGTTTCATCACTTTTCTAGGGTGGTGATAACAAAAAGAGTTTACTCTAAATGATTATATGGACTGCTTTCCTGTTTAAAAGTTTAAAGACTAATGAATCTACAAGAGCTTGCTAGACTGTTATGTACTCAGTTAGTCTCATCGTGATCGCCATTATGTTAGGGTCCCGTGATTTGGCTGATTGGCAAGACAAATGAAAGTGTAACATCAAACCAGTCTTTGGAGCCCAAAGACCTAGCCTTCCTGGACTCAGAGAAGGCTCTCTCTATTTCTGTAAGGGATATATGTCTGTTTTCTTATTGTGTTATGATTTTAGGCTAGTTATGAAGTAGCTTTTTTGGTTTTGGTTTTTAGGTTGTGAGGGATAAACTGATGAAAGACATAAGATAGGTAAAAATATGTCAGATCAACTGGGCTATGGGGTCGAAAAGGTCAAGAAAGCTTTCAGATGGTGATACAATGTTGTTGAAGGGCCGATTTGATTCGAGGTAAAATGGATCTTTGGGAAAAATGGAGTGAGATAGACATCAAGTTTGTGAATACCAAAGGATTTCAAGCACAAATAGTTTAATAGCTAACATAAACATGGTAGGGAAAACCATTAATCATGAGAAATGTAACTATAAGCTAATCAATTCATAGAAATAAACATTCAAGCCTTGCATAGAGATATATGACTCTCTAACTTTAGGAAATGGCTATCAAACTTTGGGGAAATACATTTAAGACAGACAAAAAACTCAAATCACCACGTCGGAATGCCTAAACATAGTACTTCAAGCTATTGGGAACTTTGAAAACAAGATTGCATAGTTTTAGGCAAAGGGCAAGATCAGTACAAGAGCTCCTTGGTTCAACAAATGACAATCTAATCAATCAAAGAGAGGTTTCATAGGTGGAGCTATGGCTAGCCATGAGTAAGTAGGGCATACCGTAAATCATACTTAGCATGCATAAAACCACAAATAAAACAAGAAAAAAATATTTTTCAGTTATTAAAGAGCAATCAAGGATTCTTTAATATGACTAAGAATGAAGAAAACATGGAAACTATAAATAAACAGGAAATTTGAGGTGCCTCCAAGGGCATTTATCAAATTTGTTCTCTACTGTCTTATAGCAAGCAAGAACATGCATTTATGAATGAAAAATAGAAAAAAAAACAGAGAGAGAGACAGTATACCATTCTACCAAGTCATGGAATCCAACAACAATCCTCTTTCATCATCCAAGAACATCCAAGAAACTATCCAAAAGCATGAGACAAGTATTTCTTCCGAAGCTTATATAACCATATATTGCTTCTATTCATCAAGTTCAACCTTGGTTACAATGAAATCCTTTGGAATATATAGACCAAAGTGAGGAAAACCTCTTAGTTCAACTTGCAATCTCACTGGCCTAACCAAAATATCTGATTTTGTCCTTGAGGCTTTGCAAAGCCCAAGGCACAAAATATCTAATAAAATATCCAAAAAAATGCTAAAAAATGTAAATATATTGAATTTTCATAACTTATCATGTACAAAAATAGCTAAACTCACATGAAGAAAAGTCATTTTTGAAAGGTTCAATTTTTACAAAAATACTCAAAAAATACATTAGCAAAAGGTCCCCTGACTTGACCGCAACTTTTGGAGGCCTTCCCGATGTCGCAACGAGGCTCATCATGGCTCGTTGGAAAGATATGAGTGTCTACTTTCTGAAAATGTTTATTTTTCTCCCAACTGACCACTAGAAGTCTTCCAAAGACAGACCTGTGTGTAAAAAAACCAAAAAATAGGCCTTGCTGATAAACGGGGCAGCGTGTAGAAAAAACGAGTGTTTTTCGCCATTTTGGGGGAGCAAATGATCTTCAATTGATATGAAAATTGCTGAGTATGTGCCTCTGAAATTATGGCATCCAATGATACCATTTGCATCCTTTTAGGATCCCCCAAACTGAAATGGCGATGCCCATGAGTTTTGGCGAGAAATCCAAAAATGACAAAAAACCAAAATTTGTCGAATTTCGCCCAAACTTGGTGAGCATGACCCTCAAGGGTTTTCAGAAACATGTTGTGAAGTGGAGGCCAAAATTTTGATCCTTGAATTTTATTTCCTCAATTTTGGTGTCGGGCACTTCCCTTTAGCCTCCTTGAGTTTTTCCTGAGCAACCTTCAATTTCTGCTGGGCAAACTGATTGAGCTTTTTATAATACCCGGTCATCCTCCGTTGAAGGTCCAAGTCTCTATTTTCCTTGTCCAATTTCTTCTCCAAGTGATCATTAACTCTCTCAAGCCATGCTTCTCGATTGTTCTCTATCTCTTGTTCGAACAATGCAGTGAGAGGGGTGGATTGGAGAAGGGCATCGTCTTCTTCTTTTTGTTTCTCAAGGGCCTTTTTGAGCCCCATGGTTCTTGGCCTCTTTCGCCTGGGCTGATATTCATCTTTGCTCTCATCGAACTCACCCATGATTTCTTCCAATCTCACTTGTGCTTTGGAGCCCTCCTTTTTGAATTTGATGGCCCGTGTCTCATATACAGCCATATGGACACTCATCTGCTTGTTTTGAACTTGTAAAAAGTGATTGAAGTTCCTAGCCCTATCAAGATCAGTCCTCAAAGCATAAATTTGGTTTTCTCTATGGATCAAGAGATTTTCTAGGATCCGAGCTTCATTATCACTATCATCACTTTGCATTTGGATGATGTCGAATTCCCTTTCTTGTTCAGGACTGCTTTCTTCCTTGTCCTTCCCTTTGCTTTGGGTGGCTCCTTTAGTCTTCTTCCTCTTCAGCAATTCGACCATGGGCTTCTTGGGAAATTTTCCCTTGCTTTGGATGGCCCTATGCACATTTGGAGTTACAACTCTAGGAACCCTTTTCCTTGATGTCCAGGGCTTGGCAACTTTTGGAGAAGAGAGCATGGCCCCTTGCCTAGGAGAGGCAGCTAGCACATGCTCAATGGGCTCTTTACCCTTGTCACTTTGCTCCTCATTTTTGCCACTATCTTGGATTTCTTCATGGATGCATTGGCTTTCCTTTTGCATTTCCTTTTGAGGGTTTTCCTCCTCACTGTGTTGCACCTGTTTATCATGCTGCCCCTCTTCTTCATGAGGCTATTGTTCCTTTTTATGAGGGTGATGTTCCTTTTTAGGAGGCTGCTAATGTTCATCATATTCATGGGACTGCTCACCTTTTTCATGAGGCTGCCTCTGTTCATCATGATGTGGCTGCCTCTCTTCATCATGAGACCTCTCACCCTCACTGTGCTGCACATCTTCATGTTGCCGCCCTTCATCATCTTCAGGAGTCTGCTGTTCTGCCTCACTGTGATGTTGCTAACCATCATGCCCTTCTTCTACGTGCTATTCTGCCTCACTGTGATGCTGCTCATCATCATCTTCCTCATCATGCCCTGTTTCATCATGCTGCTACTCATCATTACTTTCCTCTTCTTGCTCATGCTCTTCTTGCTTATCATGCTCTTTTGTTTGTTCTATGGTAAACTTGAGCTTCTTCGGAATAGGTTTGCTAGAAGAAGGCGAAGGATGGTGAGTAGGAGGTGTAGGAGATGTATGAACTGGAGGGAGAGTGGAGAAATCCAGATGGGTGATGAAAGTATCCCAAGACACCTCCCTCTTCTCAAGCTGATGAAGAATGATGACTTTGATGAGGGAGTGATGGAAGAGGCAGGATGTCTGTTGTGAAGGAGGCTTTTTCTGAATAGTGGAGGCCATTTTCTCAATGCTTCTACGTAGGAAGAAAGGGATATTTAACAATTTGGCCCTGGTGAAATGCATGAGCAATCGAATGTGATAGGCATAGACTCGGGAGTATCTTCCCTCACAAGTGAAGTATTTCATGATGATTTTCATGAGGGGGGCATAGCTAGTCAAAAGATATGAGAAGGGGAAAGTGGATGGACATGAATCTTTGTGCTCAGGCTTCAGAAAGGGATTGTATTCTTCTAAGTCTAGGTGGATTTGTTTAAACCACTTCTCCCTAACATAAGGGATGTTAGTGGCCTTGGAGATGGACCTTGGAGAGAATTTGAAATCTAGGCCTGCCAGCTGAAAATGATTCTCTCGAAACCTCAAAGCACAAAGGTGTGTTAAAGGGGAATAGCTCTTCACCTCTTGCAATCTTTGGCAAAAATATAGACACCCAACCTCATGGAAATTGAACAAGACTGATGGGTGGGCATTCACTTCTTCAGTGGAAACAGGCTCAAATCTCTTATGCAGGCCACTCCTACTGTCTTTCCTAGGAGGCATCTTGTTTTGAATTCTCTTTGCAACACCAAGCTATCTCAAATGGCCTTTGGAAAGTTTTTCTCAAGCACACACCTTTGTCCTACCTATCAGTCACTGTTTGACCAAGACAATTGCTTCAAATGCTTTGTGAAATATTCTCCCAACACCAACCTTATACTCCTTACAAATCACTGTTTTGTCTCTTTTTATGCCAATCAACAAATAGTTATCAAAATAACAAGCACACAGTCAAATTGTTACTGTGTTTGGGTAAGGTCACAAGGATCCTTTGTGTTTTGGTATAAACAAGACAACCTTGTAAAAAACAAAACACCCCTCCCAATCAAAAACACTCTTCTTGTATTTCACTATTTCTCACACACAAGTAGACAAAAACACCCTCAAATTGATTTAAATGCTTTTCATAACATACTCTATTTCATGGAACAAAGGAGGATGCACTAGGTTTCATTGCTTTTCCACACATAGAGGACTTTTGAAGTGATAGAGTATTTCAGACTTGATCACTGTTGTCTCTTTACAAAAATATTTCACCTTAGGATCACTTGTTTCTTATGCCCAGGTAGATAAAAACGCCCTCAAATGACTTTAAAGAATCTCTCACCACATTTTGTTTTATGGGACAAAGGAGGCAGCACTAGCTTCACTGTTTCACTTATTCAAAAGGAGATATTTTTGAAGTGACAAAGCATTCGGACTAAGACCACTTTTTACAAAATAGGCTCACTGATGTCACCTTACAAACACTGTGTTTTCATTCCAGGGACTGTTTCCACCTTATAACACTGTTGTCACTTTAGACTTTGCTGACAAAGATTAGTTTTTGTCTTATCATCGTCAGGACACCTTCAACCATTTGAAAACCTATAACACTGTGTTTTTTGTCTAGTCACTAGCATATGTTTGATTACTTTGTTTTGAAAACAATTTAGGCCTTTTGAAACCAATATAAACACTCCACTAGCCTCCCACTGTAACAATATTTTTCAATATCGTAACAACCACCTTGCTTTTATACGAAGAACTTCTCTATTCAATCACTATTTAGTCTTGAAAACAGGGCATCAATCACCCCTTTAGAAAATCAAATGCACCAAGGAGGAAAATAAAAATACCTTGAGGATGGTTTGTGGCCTTTGCTTGAAGAGTTGAGCAGCTTTCAAGACACTTTGGAGGCGTTTTGATTGTTCAAATAGGCACGACACGTTCAAAAGGATAAGCACCGCGCAGTAACACAAGTGTCAGGCTAGCCTTCGGGCATTCATGATCGGTGCCTACAGGCGCGCCACGTAGTAGTGCAACCTCCGTGTATTTTTGCTCATGAACGTGATGCACGCTTTTCCAAGCGCACCGCACGGGTTTAAAAGCTTCAAACTCTGCAAATTTTGCTTGAATGATCTCTTTTCTTCAATGGGTGGCTAGGAGAGTGATTGTGAGCACTTTTTTGCATTTTTGAAACTTACAAATGGGCTTGCAATAGTCCTTTTAACCTCTTAAAGTCAAAAGAGCCGATTACCCTTGAGGTTGCTTTCTGAGGTTTTTGGAGGTCCTTTTGAAAAGGCTTTCTTGGTCATAACTACACATAAAGCAAATGTTCCTTTTAAAACATAACAAAGACTCATCTTTTCTTAAATAAATGACACAGTGGCATGAAAAACTTCTTTTACAGGCATGACTTATTTTTTGAAGTAAGGAAGCCTTTTTAAGAGTCAAAAACTTTCCACTGTTTCTCATTAAGGGATGAAATTTTGTTTCCTTTGTTGATATCTATTTTGTAGAGGAAAACTCTGCTTCGAACCATGTGAATGACTACAGATGTGACTTTTGAATGACACTGTTTTTTGATTGGGGGAAATTTAGCTGCACTTTCCTGGGTTTGAAAAACATATGCGCATTAAAAATGAGATCCTCTAAAGGCTTATCTTGCAATTATATGCAACAGCAAGGTATCTTCATATGTTTCAAAAGTCCTTTGTTTGTGACAGCATCATGATTCATTTCTTCGAGTATTTTTTCCTGAAATTGAAACACTTTCCATATCCTTTCTTCACTTTTATGAACCTATGTGTCTATTTGCAAAGCCTTCTTTAGAAATTAGGCTTAGGTTACCTTCTTGTCCATTTGATGAGTTTTTTGAAAAAAGACCTTCATGAACAGGAAGAAAAAACCTTCTTTGAGTATTAGCATCACTCTTTGGCTTATGTTTGAACCAGCTCATCTTACCTGGGCTTCCTACTTATAAACCTTGAATGGATTTCCACTAATTTCAACTCTGTTTTTTGAAGGAAAATCATGGCTAGATTTCATGCCTGTTGATCAAGGAGAAAAACTCTGGAAACTTTTGATGAAATCAAATACCTCAGGAGAATTTGTTCGTTTTGTCTTCATATTTCCTTTGGAGGAAAACTCTGATAGAAGATAAGTAGGGTTCTTTGATCATTACAGTACCCCTGCTTTCTCTTTGTTTTTAACACCATTTCTCTATTCAGAAGCCTTCAATTGTCTCCTACTGCTCTTAAAATTTTCCTTTCAGTCAGTGAAAACCCTAAAATCAATCTTTGTCTCTAGCCCTCTACTTACTAGGTGAAGGAGGTTTTCTCAGTCTTCAACCCTCTGCTTATAAAATGAAGGAGGTTTTCTCAGTCTTCAACCCTCTGCTCGTGTATGGAGGAGGTTTTCTCAGTGATGCCATTTCATCAGCTTTTAAACAGTGTTATCTTTCCTTTTACTTTCTATTCATGCTTAAGCAAATGAATATGGAAAATTGATAATAAGCCATGATGGGAATTTCTCTGAGAGATGTAATTCGGCTTTCCAAATACCTTTGCGCCTCTTTAGACATCACAAACAATTTGGCTAGTATCTGCAAAGAAATTCTTATCATTTATAATTCACTACTTTGACTGTGGTTGCAGGAGATTAATGAAATAATTATTTGTCTTGTAGCTGCATCCCAGGCTCAAAACCACATGAGAAGCAGTTGTCTTCTCATGTTGAGTTTAATACTATCTTCTGAAATACTGGTACACTTCTGCTCTTTGAAAGATCCATTGAAATACTGTAAAACTACCTAATATCAGTTTGACCTATGGCATATGCATTGCTGAGACTTCAGGGCTTGTTAGTGGCGCGACTTAAGGGTGTAACCAACTTTATTTGCAGAATAGGAAGGTCTGTTAGGACTGGTTGATCATAGATAGAGGTTCTTTGGCTTTAGGATAGTTTGCCAAGGGAGAAATGCCTAAAGCGCCACTACCTAACTTAGGGGAGACTTCTTGGACAGATTTGGATTGTTTTCCTTGGAGATGATGGACTTGAGTGAGAGACACTGCACCTCATCCCTACCAAATGCACCAATACGTAACTGACCTCCAGCAACCCGAAACTCTGCAGGAGACAGTACATTTTCTCCAATGTATCTCTGGGTGTAAATTAACTGACTCCATGCTACACAGCCAGCCGGAACATCTGGGAACGAAGGAAGATCCACCCTTCTCCTCAATATCCCTATAATGAAGTATATATCCTCCTTCGTGGGCGTGTACCACTGGTTGATACCAACCCAGAAATCCTGTTGCTGGGCATTCCACCTTTGGATAAGATGTCTAAAAAACAAACTATGGCCCTTTAGGGAAGTAGCCTCCTCATAGAACTTGAGGAGGCCTACTTGCCTTAGGACCCCTTGCGTAGCTACTGTAATAGGGCAAGGGTACGCATCTCTCTCCCTCTCTCATGCCTCCCACAGGAAAACCATGTTATACTGCTCCGCCTATTGTTATTTTTGTTCCCCCTCTTCTCTCCTTTCATGTCTCTAAATGATTGACATATTAAACACAATTTTTTTATTAAATGACACATGTATTTAGAAATATACATGTATAATTTTTTTTGAAAACAAAATAAAAAAAACAATCGGTGCACCGAAAACACAGTCACGCACCAGTACCGGTGTGTCTTTCTATGGAACACACTAGCCTCGGTGCACCTACTAATATTAAGTGCCCCGAGGACGGTGCTCTAGAATAATTTATAGCACATCGTTGACTATGTACGGTGTCAAGAGGGCAATGCACTGACGAAAATCTACGCCTCGGGGCATATAGTTAGGTCAGCGGATCGATCTCTTGCCATCGTGACATAGTGAATGGTGCGGCCTTTTACAAGGCCGCATCGTTGAACCAAGGGAAATACAGAAAGCTGTGTGCTGACAACATAGAAAATTTTAGGGGCTAATATTCGCAGGTGGGCTAATTTTCCATGGTTTTTCCAAAAAAAATATTCGTCAATTTCCATTTTTTTGTAAGAATGATTCACCCAAATTTTACAATATAAAATTATTTTACCTTAAAAATAACCAACATTACATATAGAATATATATAAAATCATTATAAATTTGTATAATTTTACAAGAATATCAATAAAATTTTATAGTTCACATATTACGGACTAGTGAAATTCGCCAATGTTTTAAACTTCAAAATGATTTTCCATCCTTAAAATTATCCCTGGCTGACAAAAATAGCCACCCCGGGGCTACTATTTTTCTCAAAGCACCACGTCGTAGCTATTCCACTAGGTCAACGGTGTGACTAGATAACTGATCACACCACACATTTAAAAAAAAATTAAAATACCACGGCGCACCTTCGGTACTGCCCCGGAACCAGGGTGGATACCGTTAGCACCGATTTACCAGGCCACACCATTGAAAATGTGGAATAGTTGTAACACGGTGCGTTGATAAAATTACCAGCCCCGGGGTGGATAATTTAGTCAACGCACCATGTTTCCGCTATTCCACATTGTCAATAGTGCGGCTTGGTAAACGACCGTACCACAATTTTTAATTTTTTTAAAAATAACACGGTGCGCCTATCGGTACTGCCTTAGAACCGGTGTGGATACCGTTAGCACCGGATGTGATGCAACCTATAAACTTACAGGCAGCACCTCAAATCGGTGCAAGCCGAACGGCTCAAGCGCACCGTGCGACAATTTTTTTTTCGTTTTAAATGGTCAATTTTAAGGTTATTTGAAATTATATTCCGCTAGAAGGCTTAATTATGGAAAAACAAGAAAAATACCTATACATTTGCTCGCCAAGGAGGCATATTGGTTGTAGAATTTGCAAACTAAAATTTCTCCAATGTTTTGCAAAATTCAAGTAGGAGATTGGTGGGCAATGCATAGTAGCAGTGCATGCAATGAGTGCAATGGGAGCACCGATGTCAGGGCGGCTCAGACAAGGATAAATTTTATCAGTTCTTGAGAGCTCTGTAGCATTGAAAAAAGTGAAAAATTCAGTTTTTTTGGCGTAATTTTTTTTTATTTAACCCTGTTCCGGCGCGCGGGATTTGATAGGCACACCGGTGCGTTTGTTTCATTCTGCAACAGGCAGTTTCTATTTTCGCGTGATTTTTATGAGGCACCGATGAAGACAGTTTGTAAAGCACCGGTGTGCTACAGTAATACAACACACTGGGAGGGTGTGTACGGAGTGCACGGTGTCTGGTGTGCTAATGTTTTGTGCGGTTTTTTGGCCGTAATTTTTTTTATTTAACCCCCTTCCGGTGCGCGGGGTTTTATGGATGTACCAATGCGTTTTCATCATTCCGCGCTGGGCATTTTATGTTTTCGTGCGAATTTTATGAGGCACGAGTGTGGATCCTCTGTAATGCATTGGGGCGCTATAGTAATAAAATGCACCAGGGCGCTACAGTAATAAAATGCACCGTGCGGGTGTGTATGGAGTGCACGGTGTCCGGTGTGCCAATGTTTTGTGTTGTTTTTTTGCCATAATTTTTTTTTTTATTTAACCCCGTTTTGGTGCGTGGGGTTTATGGGTGTACCGATGTGTTTTTGTCATTCCGCACTGGGCGGTTTCTGTTTTCATGCGCTTTTTATGATGCACCGGTTCATATTTTGTGTAAAGCACCAGGGCTCTACAGTAATAAAACACACCGAGCGGGTGTGTACGGAGCGCATGGTGTCCGGTGTGCCAATGTTTTGTGCAGTTTCTTGGCTGCAATTTTTTTTATTTAACCCCGTTCTGGTGCGCGGTGACACAGGAGCATCATGCTAAATTTTCATTATTTATTTAGGTGATTTAGGGGGTGATGTTTTTTTTATTTATTTTATAAATTATGCACATTTTAAATAAATTGAGAGGAAAATAGGAGTGTCAGGTTTATTGTAAATATTCTCTTAATAAATTGATAATATGAGTTGGAGTTGAGTTTTATAGATATTTTAGGGATTATGAACTCCTTGAATGGATCTTAGTTGAGTCAAAGGAGGGACAAAACTATTTTAGAATTTGGTTGAGTTATTTGTGGAGGAAATCATGCATTCAAATTAATCCAAAATTATGTATAAATATGATATTTGTATGAGGATGGAAGATAGATAGGCATAGAGATGGAATAGGACAAAAAAGAAAAAAAGAGCGTAGAGTAGGAATGGTGTGACAGTTTGACAAGTTGTAAAGGCAAGAGCCAAAGGCCACAAATGTAATATTTGGCCAAGAAGGGTTTGAGTTTGTAATTTTCTTGTTATTATTATAAGCAAGTATTTTGTTTGTGTACGGTTCTCAGTTTAAATATATTAGGATTTCGCTGAAGACTATGCAAATCGATATTGAATATTATAGAGCAGGCGTGAAATCTAAATTACACATATATCCAGATTCATTGCATCATTTGGTATCAGATCTGGTGAAGAAGTCATGGTGGATCTACTACTGCAATTTGCAAGATCTACTACCAAAGCGTGCTATATTGGAAAATCAGAGGAGATCTACATGATAGTTGATCTGCGTTGATCTGCGTTTGATCACTAGTGGATCTGTGTGAGAAGGGTCATGGAGACACAATTATTGAGTCAGAGACACCCTTTGATAAACCTAAAATTTCTGGTTTAGTTACTGAGGGCCCACTAATGTCTACGTGCTCGGTTGAGGATGAGATCGACATATTGGTGGAGGATTTCATTAGAAGGTTTCACTGCCAAATGATATTGCAGAAACATAACATGGAGGTGATGATCGCGATGACATGAAAATTCCCAGCACCCAATTCTGTTGGAAGAAGCCCACCTCCTGGGCATATGTATGCAATCTAAGGTTCGAGTGTAAAAGAGCTTCGTCAAATTAATTTGGCAGGACACTGAGCCATCGGTTTACAAATACCTGCTATATAAATTTTTGAAGCGGTCCATCATCTGAGGCTTATACGGTAGCCTGAGATTTTTCACAAGAAGTAGCCCAGAAGTCTTAGGAAATTTCCAAGGAGGCCGTCAAATTCTCGTAGGAAATTACCTCCCTCTCCATGAACACTTGCAATTCAAGAAAACTTGATTTTTTTTATCTGTTAATTGTGCTACTTGGATTGTGTGCATTGAGGCCGAGATATTTTTCATAAGTTCATGGAGGAATATTTGTACATGCCATATCTGGTTCCCACTCCTTGATAACGGCTAGAGAAATCTAATGACTCTCTGACAATCATCTCTCTGTGACGCAGATCAATTTGACTAATGTACGTCGATGTTCTTTGAGGCATGAATTTGTCCATTCCATGATCATTGTAGGTCACTTTCCCAGATACTTTGATATCAAAGTCAATCTTTTGAAAGAACCTCCTAGTTTTGAATTGAGTGAGTGCGAAGACTACACATCTTGGCTAGCCTCGTCAATTTCATCTTTGATATGGATCCATTGACTTCTATGCTAGCGAATCCAGTGATACAGTGAATCTTAGTGTGGCTGCCGATTAGAGAACCTTTAACTGGGTTTGCGAATTTCCTAGGACATGTAAAAACTCTAGTGTGGCTTGTGAATTTTATGCCGAGATGCAGATTAAGAGATCTCTGTATTAGAGACTACAAGTCGATTTAAGCCATTGTATGCCTTGGTGCATTTGCTCGTGGTGCTTGGATGCGTGATTGTATATTGGAGCATGGACGTGAATGTGTGGAGCACAGAGCTGGTGGTGCTAGTGTGGGTGTTGGAATCTGATCCCACAACAAAATATTGGGAGAGAGTCGAGCATTGGTGAGCATATGGGATCCGATTAGTCTGTTCATAGTGCAATGCATGAGTGAAGAAGACTCATTTCATTTTGGAACTTGCTGGTGGCTTGATTCCAAATCTGTGTGACGATTTTTTTGTAAGGCAGCAGAAGTTTGTGGGTGTTCATGCTTTGAACACATCCGAGTGTGTGCTGAATAAAACAGTTCCATGTGAGTTTTGAATTGGAAAAATGATCTTCTATACTAATGCATGAGATTTTAATGAAGTATCGTTCAGAGGCTAGCTGCAGAGGAAAGCATTGACTAGAGGTTAGATGGTCCTTTTCTTGGAAGCTGCAAACGATGTTTGTTTCGACATGGCCTTAATAGGTGAAGGTAATAAGCTCTTGAACTGAGCAAAATTTATGATTTAGATGTTGTGGTGTAGTCAAAAGGGATGATAATGAAAATATATGCTGAGAGCAAGATGGCATGTGTACCTCATATGTCTCCATATTGAACATGGCAACCATAAACTTATGCTGGTGCGATTTTCAAAATAGTTTTACATCCTTTAAAAAAAACCAACAGTGGATCACTTTAGAATGATTTTATTAAGTTCATTAAAATATTTTAATGAAATCATCAAGTAAAGGATAGATTATGTAAAATACTTTATGGATATTTTACGAAGATGATTTAGTGTTAGTGTGAAATGGGAATTATGGAAAGTTGGAGTGATAAATGCTTTCATTAAAATCTAATGAAAGTTTAAGGAAGCATTTTGTCTAAAGTCATGAGTTTTAAGTTAAGGAGAGAGATTAAGTGCTCATTAAATATTTTGTTTGAGGTTATTTGAAGTGGATTTGAAGTGGGATAATTAATGCACTAGTGTTAAAGTCGAAGTAAAGATTTGTATATCATGAAGTAAAAGGATTGTAGTACATTATGATTGAGGTCAAATTCAATTGTTTTTTTTTAGAATATTTTTTCAAAATTGAATATATTGGTAAATCAAGTGAGTTTGTCAAGAAAATTAAAGTTCTTACACAAGTTGAGCATTATTTTTAATGAAGGGTTGATTTCAAGTCTGGAGTCTTAAACCAAGTCAAAGGTTTGAATGTAATTGGGTGCATGATTGGCGGAGCTTGACACCCAAAGAGTGTGGTCATTGTAAAGAAATAAATACTGTAGTTGTTGTTTGTAGCAAAGAGGAGCAAGAGAGTTTCCCAGAAGATGATTCCAAGGCAGAGAACCAAAAGATGCCAAGAGGTCAAACGTAGGAAGAGAGCTTGTATTGTTGGATGGCAAGTACGAAGGCTTGCTGAAAAGGGGATTGAATGCAATCCATAAGTGAAAAGATGAAGTTCTCAAAAGGGGAGAAGATGACTGTTGACAGTCATTTCAGAGGTTCTGAGAAAGACCACAATAGAAGAAATAAGAAGGAATATGCCAAGGAAAATGGAATATGGAAGCAGTTGACTGATGAAGAATATGAGAGGGAGAAGGCTGAGATAGCAGTTCAACTTGAGTTATTGATGGAATTTTTGCAGAGAAATAAGAAATACCAGAGACATGGTTGGACCATGAGGAAGAAAGTGAAATGGCAGAGACTACAAGAAAAGAGGAATCAACAGGTAAATATGTAGTTAACAGAAGAGTTGAGAAAGCTCGAGCAAATGATGAGTGTGAGATTGAGATGTGAAGAACTGAGAGAAGCTGAGTTGGAAATGGAATTTTGCATTTGTGGACCAGAACAGGGTGAAATCTTGGGTGAACATGATAATGAGAAAGATCGCATTGACTATTGGAATAGTCCAGAACAATTTAAAGATATGCTGACAAGGGAAGCAGATGAGGCTATGAAGCCTTGTATTTTTAAATCTCATAGTTTTTGTGTGTTTGCAGGATGTGCAAAAGATGGTGGATAGTCTGGTGAAACTGTCACAAAGATGAATAAATATTGAGGTGAGGTATGATGGAGAATACCTTTTAGAGGAGGAAGGTATTGATTTATTGCAACAAAAATAATTCATAGATGAATTCTTGTTTGGTGTAAGACAACCAATTGAAGCTGTTATGGAGCATAAGTGTTACACAGTAATTTGTCATCGTCCCTACCATTCCCCGTCTCGCACATTGGAGGGCCCATTCTGTGACCTGTGAGCAATGTCATGCCTTGAAACCACTATCATTGCATTCCTCTAAACATGAGCTTCAATTTCCCTGAAGACATCTCCTTGCAAAAAACCATAAAACATCCCTTTTTGCATTGGCGCGGGTAGCCAGTTCATAACTCGCGCCAATGGGGAAAATCCTACAAAGAGGCCGCGCCAATTGGCGCTCTGTCCCAGAGTTGCAGTCGCGCCAGCCAATTTAAGGAGTGTTTTTTAAATAGAATGGCGGAAGTTTCGTTTCAACAGACTCAGAAATTGTTATCTATCTTGAGTTGGGAGGTTTGGCTCCGGGAGTTCCATGAAAGGGAAGTGGTTTGCCACCTCTCATGGAAGCTTCCTTGAAGATAGGGCCAATCCCACAATTATAGGGATCCCAAATCCCCTTCCTCCATCTATAAAAGCTTGCCCATTGCCATTGCAAGCTAGTCTGGAAGTGCCCAAGTCTTGAATCTCCAAGTTCTCAAATTCCCAAGAGCCTTAATGCTGCAAGAGCCCTCATTCTTCCCTTAAGGCCAAACTCAAGCAAGGAGACTATCGTCGAGAGACTCTAAGAGAGGCTTGTCCCATCCTTGGCAGGCTTTGCGAGATGTGTACTACTGGAGACCCCTCCGAAGGAGACCTCAGCGTCAGAACATTGGTTGTACTCTCTTTCGATTGTTTATTAATGAATGACTACTGGTTATGGTTCCACTCTATTTTTCACTTATGATAATGATGAGTTATATCCTTTCTGACTGATATATAGTTGCGTATTCTAGATTTTATGATTGTATTCGTATTGTTTCTTGCATGTGCAGGTGTCCATTCACGGAGATCGTGGGGATTGTGATCTGTCGAGGCTGAGGAACGGGAACACTGTCTCTTCTACGAATCATAGCGTTGGACTCCAGGTATACCTCCATCGTTGGTCTGTTTATTCGCAATTAGGAACTTGCGTTGTAGCATTTGTTGATTGTTGCTAGACCTGTTCTGGGCTAGTAGGGATCGCCTCTGTCCGCAGAGGGGATTTACCTCTTCAACAATAAGCATAACGAAAATGCCGTAGTGATATTACAAGGAGGTAAAAAAATGAATTTTTTTAATGAAATTGATGAAAGAACTTTTCAATGTGATGATACAGAAACCAGGATAACTTAGGAGAATTTCCAGAAGAAAAATGAAACTGGGAATGAAGGTTGTGATGAAATGTTGGAAATATTTCACATGGAAATAGAGTTCTTCGAAAGATGGCTCAAGGAACCCGAAGGAGAAATGAAGCTTGCAGAACTTGATAAAGAAGATATTGCAGTTACCGTGCATGATAAGGATGAAATGTTTCTAATGTTTATAGATTTAAGTGAATGTTTTAAATCTTCAAATAATAATGAGGTTGTATGTACAGAAGACGACATCAATAAATATGATGTCGAAATCATAGAAATTGAGCATAAAGTATTTGAAGATGAGATGAAAAATCAGGAGCAGCAAGAAAGTTATGTCCTTAGGGACATAAAGGAAACATAAGTATTAATCCAGCAGGATAAAGAAGAAAGCATCCAACAATTCAAAAGAGGATTACTGAAATCCCAAAGGTCTATAATAGGATATTGGTGCTTGTAGCATCAAAAGAGGCCGAAAGGTCTTGTATTTTTAAAACTAATAATTTGTTGATGAATGCAGGTACAACACTGTATGAGAAATTTGTTACTGTAGGGATAGTCAATGACTATAGTTGGGATCAAGGAGAAGTTCTTAATTATTCTTCATTTCAAAAAGTTGAGTTTTCAGAGCAATTGGAGACGGAAGCATTAGATAAAGAGGAATTACTCCAAGGAATTGGCGGAAGTAATTGTTGTAGAGGCAAATGGAATTCGGTTGACAAAATGAGTGATGTTGGTGATGCTGATGTAAATCCAGTTCGAGATTCTTTCAAAGCCGGGAGACTAGAAGAATGGGTATCAGTGTTTCTACACAAGTTTGTATTTCCCGAAATAAAGATGATTTGGTATGAAAAAGCGGGAGTTAAATTCAATAGTGTTCTGAAAATACTATTCTAGGAATTTTGTGCAAAATTACAAAATGGAGTTGATACTTTAAAAGAACCGCAGCAAAACATAGTTTGGAATCCTTGAGGTAGCAAGTCATTGAGACTTGTGGTTGTCGTATTATTACAGAAAAGTGACAGACCTCATAGACATGAGTCTATGCAAACTTCTCTACATGGGGAGTCTGATGCAGGAGCATCATGCTAAATTGTCATTAATTATTTGGGTGATTTAGGGGGTGATGTTTTTTTAATTATTTTATAAATTATGCACATTTTAAATAAATTGAGAGGAAAATTTTAGTGTGAGGTTTATTGTAAATATTCTCTTAATAAATTGATAATATAAGTTGGAGTTGAGTTGTATAGATATTTTAGGGATTATGAACTCCTTAAATGGAACTTAGTTGAGTCAAAGGAGGGACAAAGCTATTTTAGAATTTGGTTGAGTTATTTGTGGAGGAAATCATGGATTCAAATTAATCCAAAATTATGTATAAATATGAGCTTTGTATGAAGATGGAAGATAGAGAGGCATAGAGATGGAATAGGACATAAAAGAAAAAAAGAGTGTAGATTAGGGATGGTGTGACAGTTTGACAAGTTGTAAAGGCAAGAGCCAGAGGCCACAAATGTAATATTCGGCCAAGAAGGGTTTGAATATGTAATTTTATTTTTATTATTATAAGCAAGTATTTTTTTTGTGTACAGTTCTCAATTTAAATATATTATGGTTTCACTGAAGACTATGCAAATCGATATTTAATATTATAAAGCAGGTGTGAACTCTAAATTCTGCGTATATCTAGATTTTTGCAGTATTCACAGCATCACACGGGTTTTATGGGAGCATCAGTGTGTTTTCTTCATTCTGCATCGGGCGGTTTATTTTTTTGAACACTTTTTATGAGGCATCAGTGCAGATTATGTGTAAAGCAATAGGGCGCTACAGTAATGAAACACACTAAGCGAATCTGTATGGAGCGCACGATGTCAGGTGTGCCAATTTTTTCTACGCACCAGTGATTTCTTGTGTTGAATGCACCGGTGCGTTTTATGATGATAAGTGCACCATACGAAATACATCCACAAACACCTCCACCCACCAACCTTCTCTAGTAACCTCCACTAGAAACAAATGTCTAGGGTATTTTTATAAGGGGTTCCTCAAAAATATCTGCTAGAGGGTCTTTTCCTTGTAGTGTCAATCTTCACTTGGAAGTTGTTGTCCATCCAATATTTCTTGAGTTTGGTCAATGCAGGCATAATGGTCAGCAACCCATTCTCATATATGGAAGACACCTTCTTATGTGGAAGTATCTTCTAACTCTAAAAGAATATGGAATAGCCTACTTGCACCATAACTGTGCCAACACCTACCCTTGATGCATCACTTTCTAGCACAAAAGGTTTGGTGAGATTTGGTAATACCAATACCGAACAAATATTCATCTCCTCCTTAAGCGAATCAAAGGCTCCCCTATTATCTAGATCTGTGAGTGGTGCCACTAGTTGTGAGAACTCTTTAAACAAATTCTAGTTTAGTGTCCTTCCTGGTGGAATGCCTCCAAATAATGTAAATCATGGTCTAGAGTAGATTGCATATCTATGTAGACTGATTTATCCTTGCCTCCTCTACGTAAATCAGTCTCCATCTTATGTGCAAAGACTTCGTGAGGTGGATAGGTGTGCATGCCCCTGATCAGTTGATGCTTACTGCTCTTCTTATCTGTCCATTCCATTTTCTAGGTCTCCTAATCTGTGGTGACCTTCCCAAGTGTAATAAACCACTGCACACCCAATATCACATTGGTGTCAGGAATATTGACCACAAATAAGTGATTTTTCAAAGTGTATGTCCCCAAGGTTACCGACAATTCTGGAACATACTTCACACATTGCATGGTTCTAGATCCTGGAACGAAAACTAAGAATCCTTAAAAATCATCTATGGTTATGGTTCTCTTTTGTACTAGTTGAGCATCAATAAAATTGTGGGTAGCCCCACTATCTATCAATACTGACACATGTTGCCCCTAAAATATGCCTCAGACTCTCAAGGTCAAATACTTGGGTATTCCCTGAAAATATGCAAGGCCCCCTCCAATTGGAGCAAATACCCCATTTCCACCTCCTGGTGGTGGTGGATCTTCTCCTGGTGCCATAACACTGATGTCTCCTTCTGGCTCTTCTTATTCCTTCTCTTCACTATATGAGAATAACTCAATATAGTGTGCCTTCCCCGCATCACAATGATTTCCTGGTGCCCATGGTTCTTGGCAAGTGAAGCAAAGCTTCCTCCTTCTCAAATATATTAGGAAATCATCACTAAGAAGTCCTTTGTTTTCGTTCTCCTCTGGGGGAGGAACCTTCACATATTTCCCCTTTGATTGAAAAGTGGGCTTTTGCTGAAACAAAGCTCTTGCCCTTTGCAAAGCATCCTGTAAGTCCCTAGCCCTATCAATGACATCTTGGAGCATAGTTGGTCTGGTGGAATTTACCAACCCATGCAGAGGCTCTGCTAGCCCATCAATGAAAATATATACTCTCCTAGTTCTAAATAAATCTAGCACCATGAAGGAATGTTTCAGGAATTCAGAGATATAGGTCTCCGAATTTCCTGACTGCTTGAGCTTGGCTAGCTCAACAAAGTGTGCCTCTAAATCTTTCGGTCAAATATTTCTACCAACCTCTCGGTGAATTCTACATATGCAGTCACATTTGCATGCCCCAATGTATATAGACCGTGAAACCACCATTCATGTGCCTCACCTTCAAGGTGCAGTGCTGCTATCTTAATAACTTCAATCTCTAGTACTTGGTTCAATTGGAAATAGATGTCTATTTTTTCCACCCAAACCTTGGTTGTGCCCTTGGATGATGCATCAAAAGCAGACAAAAAGAATTTACCAATAATATGCTATAGATAAATGTTCTTCATGTACCCTCCATTTATATTGTTATTACGGGGTCTCCTCTTATAGTTGATTTGAGAGAAATCTTAGAAGTTCAGATTCTCTTTGAACCTTTGAGATTAAGATTCATACTCTAGAAAGTAATCACCAAGAGCCTCTTGTTCTTGGGGTCCTCCACCCCCATTTCCCACTTCTAGGAATGTAGGCATGGTGGGGCGTTGGGAAACTTGCTACATTATTGGTTGCTCACATGAGTGACGTGAAGTGCCAGAGCTTTCTCCATATAGAAACCCTCTTGGGGTTTCATTTTTCCTTTCCATCCTCATCTCCTTGATTTATTTGGAAATACCTTTCATGGTTTGGATAAGAAGCTTTGGAAACTCATTTTCATCCATTTATCCCGATATTATATTTTGCATTTGTCTTCTTCGTTTCTTTTATAACCAAACCTCCAACCTCTATTAATATACTACTTCTCCCATTGTGTAAGAGGTTCTTCTTCTTTTGATGACATAGATGTAGTGTCTCACAGACTGAGCCAATATTTTTCTTTGATACCACTATAGTATTCCAAAATAGGAAAAATAGGAATATTGAACATAAAACTGGAAAATACAGTAAACATCAACACATCAAAACATGAGCAGGTGATTGAACCATTTTATTATAAATGATAGCAAAAAATGAAGTACAAGATCTTGAGGAAAATACAGTCAAGCTAGGTAAAACAAACCTCAAATGACCCTATACATCAAGACATGAAAAGCTTCTGCTACATAAACTATTGGGAGGCCATGATTGCATAATATTGCTGGAAATAACTACTGCTGGAAACTATGAATGCGTAGATATGATTATATAGTGCTCATAAACTGTCAGGATCATATATCTAGGCTTTCTAGCGTAATTCCAAGATAACCCAGAAAGGGTTTTCGGAAATACACAATATGGAAAATGCATCCCTAGGGCTGAATTACGCTCTCTAGGTGGGTAACTACTGGGAGGTGGCTTATCTGGTGATAAAATAGTTGATACTCCTCCCTAATGACTTTCTGGATGAAGGGTTGCTCCCCTCACTAGAAAATAAGTTCAAAATCTTGGGTTATCAACCCTCCACTGAAACTACCCTCTTGGATTGCGCAATTCCTGAAGGAGATTGTGTTTATGAAGGTGGCTGAAGATTGGCCTAATGTTAGATGATGGAATGAAGCTCAAAGGAACCTCTCCTCAGTAGGCACTCAAAGTCCCCCAAGGATGAGAGTGGGATTTCATCCCGGAAACACCATTGTGCTAAACAACACAACAGACTCCTCTGCTAAACAGGTGAAGTGTGTAGAAAGTCATAAAAGACCATACATACACAATATTCAGAATGCTCTCTATGGATGTCATCCTATTCCTTATATGCATTGTGAGCCTCCTCCACCTTAGCCCCACTCAATAATTATGCTACTCTCATGGAGACTTCCTCCCATCATGACTGCGCTGTCCTCCACTATCTCCACTACCTCCATGACCGTGTTGTTGATTTGTTCAACATTGATCCCATCCACATGCATTGACACCCATTCACACCAAGGGGTGCTTTATTCAACTGGATACACAGATTCAATTTCACACTAGAAGTGGTTTTATTCCTACTAAAGGGATTTCTGGGTCCCTCTACCCTCTTATTCATCTATTTTATTAACGAAAACAAAATTTAATATTTCAACTAGCTAAAAGCTAATTAGGAATATTACAAAGTGTCAATGCAAGTACAAAGCGAGATTAGCTAAAAATCGCCACGGTGACAGTGTGCAAGGTGAGAAAGTTTTTAGTTTTCCTTTGATTGTTGACCAAGGTAGGAACAAGATGGTTTATGCAAGAATAGATTGTTGTTATACAAATTCAGAAATATTGCAGCATGACAATGTCATTGCTAACAAGAGAAGGTCACAAGAATCAGGGAAAAAGTTGAATTTTTGTGAAAAGCTCCAAATGATGAAATTGGGAAAATTTCAATGGATAGTGACTGGAACGGAGTGGGAACAGTACCCTCATCTAAATAATCAGTAATAAGAGATATTTTGAGGTCCAAAAGGCTTCTAGTGGGGAGAAATGATCAAAGGCTCAATATTTTAGCTCAAAAATGAAAGTACTCGGAATTAAATGAAACCAAAACAACATTGGCTGGCTCATTGTAGGGAATCCAATACAACTTGTTTAATTAAAAACCGAGTTCGGATCAGGGAGTTATGATATGCTGATCGTCGTTTAGAACAGATAAATTTTTATAAAAAAATTACAAAACAGTTATAGGCTGATGACATGGTAGCCTAGTCATCATTCAGGGAATTTTCTTTAGTTTTAGTCCAATGGGACTTTGACAAGTCTCACTGCGTGATTCGCTAGTTTGGTTTGTGAAGGTAGAATTTTTCCAATGACCTCCTAAGGTTGAACTTTGGGTTCATGATATTATGTGTTGGAAATCATTTTTTTGTAATTATTAAGATTTGATTGATATATATATATATATATATATATATATATATATATATATATATTGTATGATTTTATTATCATATGTTATATTATATATTTATATATATTAATATTTAATATTATTTTTAAATATTAATTAATATTTTAATTTCTGCATATATATTATATCCTAATGTCCTAAGTCTGACTTTGGGTTCGTTGGTATATAGCAATGGTGGGAGAATTATTACATTGCACATATTATAATTATATATATATATGCTAAGGTTTTATGCAAAGACCATTAACCAAAGTTCGGAGCAAAGGCCGTTAACCAAGGTTCGAAGGTATGTGATTGATTAATGTTGTAATGACGTTACATATACGTTGCAAAGATATTAATGTTCAAAGGCTTAATTCATATCCGATGGCGCAGAATGCAAAGGGTTTTTAAAACACGTTTCAATATATGTATATATGTGTGTGTGTGTGTGTGTGTGTGTGTGTGTGCGTGTGTGTATTGAAATGTGTTTTAAAGACCGTTTGCAATCTATGCCATCGGATATGAATTAAGCCTTTGAACATTAATATCTTTGCAACATATATTTAACGTGATTACAACATTAATCTATCACATACCAACCAATACACCCGCCTTGCTCCAACTTGCTAATTTTGCCTGGTGGATAAAACCTTAGCATGCATATATATATATATATATATATATATATATATATATATATATATATATATATATATATATATATAATATGTGCCATGTAATAATTCTCCCACCATTGCTATATACCAACGAACCCAAATTCAGACTTAGGACATTAGGATATAATATATATGCAGAAATTAAAATATTAATTAATATTTAAAAATAATATTAAATATTAATATATATAAATATATAATATAATATAATATAATAATATAATAATATAATAATATATATATATATATATATATATATATATGGGGCGAAGGTTTGGGTTCGACCCCGTGACCTCCCCCCAAACCTCTCAGCACTTTACCAATGGGCCATGGTTTGTTTCATTGAAAACCAAAGCTCTAAAACCATATTTAATGTGTGAAGCCAATCTAGTGGTGAGAGAAAAGAGGGCCAACCCCGCGGGCTAGCCCTCCTCCACGTGACCAAAACAATAAGATCGTGCTCCAAACAATCAATGGTAATGTGGCTTAAGTGTGCTTATCCACGAGTTAACTATGGAATAACACTAATTAATCCTCCACCTAATTAGAGGCAGAATTAGTGGCGACACTAAATTCGTAGATTCTTCCAACTTTGTCGGAGTTGTTTGGAGTTTTCTCCAGATTCAGAGGAGAAATATGGTGAAAGTTTGTTTTTTCCATAACTTAGTCAATTTTCGACCAAATTTAGCTCAAAAAGAGTCATTATTGGCTATTTGGCATGCTATGAACACATTGGAATAGTTTTCAAAGGAAGAGGAGATCATCTATAGAGGTGTTTTTTGCCTTGAAGAATTTTGAAGCCTAGGGCCACTAGGAGGGAAGGCCATGCCTAGAGCATCTGGTAACCAAATTGAGTAAATAAATAGTCATTTCTGACACATTTCTACATTTTTAACTCATTGGAATAGGTTCCAAGAGAATTTTATTCGTGTAAATAGAAATTTGAGCACAATTTAGCTAATACAGAGGCCCAAGCTATGAATCTGGACCAAGGAGATGTAGCCCAGGAGGGGTGAAATCCTTCATCAAAACTCTGTTTTAATGTATCAATTGTGATGGTTTGCTTTTCTTTATGTTTCTTTTGTTCATCCATTTAAATTCATGCTTTATGTTTTCAAATTCACTCATAAAATCCAGTTTTAATTACCTCTTTGACACACATAAGAAACAAGGGAACGTGTAAATCAAGCATAAAATCAGTAAAGAAGTTTTATATCTGAAAATGAAATTAGCACAACAAAACTAACATTCAAATTCATATCATTAGGTTTACCGGGTACATTTTGGTGAAGTCAACTTGTTGATTTGACCAATGTTAAATTTCTGGTTAGGGCATCATATTAACGGTTGTTTGACTGATGTTTTGGGCAAGTGAATTTGTATATTGTACTCTTTCTCTTTTAAAATTTTGAATAATAATAAGAAGATTTTAACAAAGGGTTTTCCCCACATTAGGGTTTTTCCCTGGCATCCACCAAAATATTGTGTCCTCTTGTCTTGGCTTGTCTTTGGTTATTTGTTTATGTTCTATCATCATTTACTCTCAATGTTAATGTGATTTCTTATCTAGAATTGAAATTGGGGTAATAATAAAACATTGAAGTAAATTTTTCTAAGCATAGAACATACCATTGTTATCTAAAATTAACATGGTATCAGAGCTTAGGTGAAGACAAAATCCACACAAGGGTGAGAAGATACATAACTGAGATTTTTTGGACAAGGACAAGAGTCAATTTATTCATCATCTTACTTCAAATATGATGACAAGCTCAATGCTAAGCATAATTATCGTGCTTGGAAAATGTCCTTGGACTTGACTTTGGGGGAACAAGAAGTTACAGATTATGTGTAGGGAAAGATAACTTAGCCTCCTTCAAATGCACCGACTGCCACTAAGACAAAGTACAAGAAAGGGGAAAACAAAGCGAAGAAGGTGATCAGGGACTAAATTTAGAAGCACTTCGTTGCTTATATCTCTGATTTGGGCACATCTAAGGATATGTATGGTATATTGGTTGGAATGTTTAGCGCTAACAATTAAAACCGAGTTCTCTTTCTGAAGAATAAGCTAAAGGACATCAAGATGGATAATAGAGAATCCATGCAATCCTACTTTATGAGATTACAAAAATCGAACATGATCTCTTATCTATTGGAGAGGTCATAGCTAACTGACAACTCACCCTTAATGCTCTTGGAGGTCTTCCACGAGCATGGTATGTATTCAATACCACTATTCTTAACAATAACATCATTCCTGAATTTGATGAATTGTTGACAAGATGCACTCAAGAGTAGACAATGATGATGGAGAGAGCCAAAACTTCAAATGGAAATTAAACCTACTTCTTTCTATTCTCATTCAAAGAATAAGAATAACATTGGTCCTAGAAAGCATGGTTAAGAAAAATCATGAACCAAAGGAAGGAAGGGTAGATGTTACAATTGCAACAGGTTTCGACACTATTCTATAGGGTGCCCAAATAAAAGGGACTCACCCCGATATGATGAATACAACAATAACAACAACTTCATGGGAAATGGAAATCAAAGGAACAATAAATTCAACAACAAAGGAAAGATAAAGGATCCCTCTACTCGAAATGAAAATAGAAATGGTCAACCATTCAAGAAGTCAAGGAAATCCATGTATGATGAATCTAATGTTGTAGATAACAAGAAAAAGGAATTTATTCTTATATCTGCCCTCTCTTATGCAACTCCTCCCGACACCATGGATAATTTATTTATTGATACTGGTTCCTCAAGGCACTTCACCATATATAAAGAGGTACTCTCCCATTTTATTAAAAAGGAAAATAACTTAGAGATCGTGCTTTGAGAAAATGGCACCTATCTTGTGAAATGGACAAGGACGGTGACTCTTCATCTAAATCAAGGTCAAATCCTTCATCTACAAGATGTGTTATATGTACGTGACTTGAATAATAATTTGGTGTCTATCTCAGTGATGGAAGATAAAGGATTCAAGGTGGAATTCATTGATGTAAAGGAACACATTTAGAAGAGGAATTTCAAATAAGCATTCACTCTTGGTTTCATGGTTGATACACTTTATCAAGTTGGAGTAAGTCTGTTGGGAGCTAGGACATGCAACACAACTCTTCAATCTAAATTATGATACTGTAGGTTTTCTCACCTTCATTATAAGGATCTTCTCGAAGAAATGAAGATGGTCACAAGTATGCCCAATTTCAAAGTTGATTATGAAGGTGTATGTCAAGGTTGTGCCGATGCGAAACATACAAGGGGACCATTCCCCTCAAGTGATACCAATACTACCGACATTATACAATTGATTCATTCTGATTTATCTAGTATGCTTCCCGTAACATCCTTTGGATGATGCTTATATTATGTCACTTTCATACGTGATGTTATCCAAGATAATGATTAGGTTCGTCTTTAGGTAAAATTGGTTAAGTTAGTTAGGGTTTTGAGTTTTTATTAAAAATAATCACATGTACAAAGGTTATTTCTTTCATAAAATTAGTTTGTAGGGTCATTATGAACTTTAGTATGGTGACATCCTAAAGTCAAAATAAAAAAAATAAACTCCATGAGTCTTATGCTCATTCGGTCATGATTAGCAATTTTACAATTTAACAAACTTTCGCAGGAACTATAGTTAGAAAATCTTGGGGTTTGCTACGAAAGTTACTAAAACTTCCATAGCATATTTTCCTTTCGAACATTGATTTCACTACAGAAGTCTGCTGTTGTGGTAACGATAAGGAAAAGGTGATTTTTTTTAGAAATGGTCATGGTTATAGTCATGATTACATGTCATTTGTCTTATCCCTCATTCCAAAAATGCGTACACCTTATATCTTCATTCCCATTTTCGTTCTCTTTCAATTTTTGAATTAGTTTGCTGTCATAAGCTCATTTTCCTTCTTATTCGAGTTGTTATTTTTTTCCATAGCTCGGTCTTATTGTCTTGTGAGCGGCTCTAGTTTTATTTAGGGTAGGTTTGTAGGTGTCATAGTTGGTCTTGGTGTCTTTGGGATATTTGCAACTGTCAAGAAAGCATCTCACTGTGTGTTGAAGCCATGGCATCTCAGAGGAAGCAATATAAAGGAGGGTCAGTGGTGATATACGAACCAATGTATATGAAACTATTGGAGGAAGACCCTAAATTCATTCAAGAATTTTCCAGCGCGGGGTTCCTTCGATTCTATCAGAATTTGCAGGGTTACCATGGGAGAATTATTAAATATTTTGCCATTAATTTTACAGGAATAGATTCTAAAGTGGGCATGATGAAATTTTCAGTGTCCCCTAACACCATTTCTCAAGCTACAGAAATCCCTAGGTCGGGAGAAATATGGTTTAGAGTGTAGAAATTTCGGCTATGAATTGTACGAGTTCTTACAACATATTATTAGAGGTGAAAACTGATACACCCGCGTTATCTCTGTCTACACCATCATTTCAAATTATTTTTCATTTCACAGGTAAGCAACCCCTTGAAATACCTTTTGATCTATTTACAAATTTGGAAAAGATGGCTAACAATGTCCAAGCCAAGACTAATGCCAGTAACAGTTCTATTTTCCATTATGGTCTTATTAAATTTATGGTTGTTGAAGAATTGAATAGGTTGAAAAAATATTGGCTCACTTTTATATTTCTAAGTGGCTATGAATTAGGTACTGCAACCCCTAGAAAAACACGAAAGTTCAAATCCATAACCACTAGGGAGGAGAAGGAGTCTATAGCTGAGCCTCCAGTTGAACCTAAAGCAGAGATAGAGCCTAAGCTGAGCCTGTAACTGAAAATGTGGCAAAACCTATGGTAGTAGAAAAAAATTCTACAAGCACTGAGATAAAAAATTATACAAGAACCAAGAGGAGGATAACTAGAAGCCAGAGAAAAAGAGACAAGAAAGTGGATTTTACTCAAGCAGATTCAGGTTTTATTTTCAATCCTACGAAGCCTGTCACAAGATCACAACAACCTAAAGAAAATATGTCTGAGCTACCCTTAGTAGAAAATATGCCAGAGGTACCTCGAACAAAAACAAAGCCAATGAAGAAGAGGAAAGGCAAGGAGCTTGTACAAGAGAAAAGTGAAGTTGATTTTTTGCAAGAATAGTTAAGAGATGCTAGAAATCATGTGATAGAATCAAAATTACTTTTTGAGGAATTGGAGGATATATCAAAGCAACTTGAATTTTATAACAATTCTTGTAGATGAATCTGGAAGAATGTTAAAGAGAACATTGCCTTTACATAGAATGATGAATCACTTGTGAAAGAAGAATATGTGTTTACAAGTAGGCATGAAAAGGTTGTAGGGGAAATTCAGAGATTTAGAAACACAAATTGAAATGATCCAAGATGAGATTTTGAACAAGGGTCTCAAGATTATTGCTGAAATTTATGGCACTCCATGAACATGGAAATATCATAATTTTTTTCTTTTGTTGTGGAAAATAAATATTTTTAGTAATATACAGACTTGTATAGGCTATTATAAATCACTTGGAGGTGAAGAAAATCTAGAAAATACAAAATCTTAGAAAGTTGACAGTTTCGTAGAACCTCTCCATATTGAGGGTGAATATTTGCTACGGATTTGTTGTAGCTTTCCATGGAGGAAAAGACAAGTTTAAACTCCAGTAATGGGAGTGATCAAAAGATGTGTTTAGCTTATAAACATGAAATAATACCCTAGAACTGTGTGAAATATCAGATAATCTGTAGAAAGGTATTTTTTGGAATTTTCTACCAAAGTTTGCTACCAAACTGCCTATACTCAGTTTTTTCCAGCGTAATGAATATTTGATGAATTTTTGGGAAATAAAATAGTAAGGTGGTGGCTAAAATCATATCAAAGTTTTCCACATCATCAACCTATGGAATAATATTTTTTAGGGGGGCAACTCAGCAGGTCAATAGGTAAACCTCCACATGGAAGCCAACTCATCATTCCAACATTCCAACGCTCCAACACATCAACCATCCAACACATAATTAGTTAGTTATATTCAATAAGGGTTATTAGAAAAAAAAATTGATTTCTTAAATGAGGATAGAATCCTTTTTGTATTAAAATTATGTTGAAACAAAAATATCCCTATAAAGTCTCCATAATTTGTAATTCAAATAGAATTAGGTCTCTAAGCTAAAGTATCTAGTATATCCAAGGTGGAAGATGATTGTAATGGACACCTAACTCTATATATTTGGAAATTTTTTACTTTGAAGTGGTTGATAGATGTTATGAGAAAACTACCTTTGTAATCTTTTCTTCTTCAGTTAATATACATTTGCAGCAGATTGTATTTTAAACTGAGATTTTATTTGGCTTATATGTTTTTATCTCCATATTATGTTTATTGTTATCAGTTTCATGGAAGTTTGATTACTTGGAATTAGTGATTAGATGTTCCAACATCCTTCATTTGTTGTGTTTTACTGTAAAAGTTTATGTTTAAGCCAAATTTTCCTCCGCTTCTATAAACATAGTTTTGTTTGTAATTGGATTTCCTTAATTGAATCCATTCCCAATGGTCGATGTCATCAAATTCTTTCACCTACAAAAAATTACATAAACTAGAAATAGATTTAGCCATATGAAAATTGAATTTAATATAGAATATTTGACTGTTTTCCTTGAGAGATCCCTCTCAGACAGGAAGGGATAACTTCCAGTTAAATTTGGTTTGAAATAGTTATGGTGGGTTAATGGTTGAAAAAACCCAACTTGTTCCAGCCTAGTGATAACATATGACTTATCCCATAAAAATTGGATACACCTCTTGAAGAAAAAGGACAAAGTATTCAAATGTTTCCACACCTTTAAGTCCTTGGTTGAAAATCAAATAGGAAAGAAGATCAAAATATTGAGGAGCGATAATGGAACCTAATATCAATAAAATAATCTCAATGAATAGTGTAGGAAAGATGGAATTAAGAGGGAGACCACTACTGCATATACTCCTGAAAAAAATAGAGTTGCCGAAAGAAGGAATAGAACAATCATTGAAACTACTTGTGCGATGATACAGGACCAAGGCCTTCCAAATTTCCTATGGTGAGAAGTTGCCAACACTATCATGTATGTTCAAAATAGATGCCCACATCAAGCATTGAACTCCAAAACTCCCAAAGAAATATTCACTCATAAGAAACCTGGTATTTCTCATTTTAGAATTTTCGGAAGTCTCGTATATTTTAATGTTCTGAAAGAAAAGATAAGAAAGTTGGATGCTTCTGGAAATAAGGAAACATTTGTGGGCTACAGTGAAACTTCAAAGGCATATAGAATCTATGTGCCTAGTCAAAAGAAAGTGGAGATAATTCATGTTGTCACCTTCGATGAAGATGCTTCCCTTGGAAAGGTTATAGATCTTCCTATCTGAAAGGAATATAAAGATAAAGATGCAGGAAAGAAGGAAGATCCGAAGGATGAAAAATGGCTAAGGCTGAAGAATCAATGGATGATATTGATCCACCACCTAGTGAGCCTACTTCCTCAAAAATAAAACCCTCATGTCTTGGAGATACACTCGAATATGCCAAGAGACATATTGCACCAAGGGTAACATTATGTGAAATTAAGAAGCCAAATAGTTACCTAGGGTAATTAGTAGCCATGAGCACCATCATCCAATATGAGCCTGGAACGTTTGAAGACATTGAAAAGAACCAAGTTTGGAAGGATGCAATGAATGAAGAGTATGAGTCGATCATGAAGAATGATGTCTGGGATGTGGTCCCTTGACCAAAGGATAAGTCTGTTGTCACCTCAAAATGGCTCTTCAAGATCAAACATGGAGCTGACGGAAGTGCTGAAAATTTCAAGGCAAGATTTTTTGCCCAAGGATTCTTTCAGAAATAAGGTATAGACTATGATGAGATATTTTCACCTGTTTCCCAATATACCACAATCCGTTCGATTATTGCCCTTGTTGCCTCACAGGGATGGATTTTGCATCATATGTATGTCAATATTGACTTCTTTTATGGGTCACTTAAGGAAGAGGTATATGTGGAAAAACCTTTGGGGTTTGAAGTTTGAGATCGAGATACAAATATATGCAGGTTGAAGAAATCCCTCTATTGGTTGAAGCAAGCCCCCAAGGCTTGGTAAAAATGATCGATAGTTATATGATGAAACCGGGCTTTAATCGAAGTGGATTTGATCCATACCTTTACTTGAAGGTGGATAATGACAAGCCCCTCATTTTAGTACTCTATGTTGACAAAGCCTTCCTCGCAGGTGCAAACCCTCTCATTCAACAATGTAAGAGAGAGTTGGCTTCTGAATTCGAGATGAAGGACCTAGGATAGATGAAATACTTCCTACGCTTGGAGGTTTGGAAAAATCCATGTGAGATTTTACTTTCTTAAGGAAAATATATTGTGAAGCTTCTGGAAAGATTTCAGATTATGGACTGAAATTCTATGACTACTCTAATGGAACTCAACTTTAAGAAGTTATGTGAAATTGTTCCTGATCATGATTTGGTAAATCCTATTGAGTATCATCAACTAGTGGGGGCCCTGATTTTCTTAATGAACTCCCATCCAAACATTTGTTTTTCAATGAACACGCTTAGTCAATATATGGTAGATACTCATCACATACATTGGATTGTTGCAAAGAGTCTTTTGAGATATCTTTGGCGCACAATCAGTCATGGACTAAGATATACTATCGAGAATGTGAGGCTCCATGGATATATTGATGTTGACTGGGCTGGCAGAGTGGTGGATCATAATAGAAAATATGGATATTACTTCACTCTAGGTTTTTCTTTGATATCCTGGATGAGAAGGAAGCTAAAATCAATTGCTTTGAACACCACCAAGACTGAATATATTGCAGCAAGTATGGCCTGTTGCGAAGCTGTTTGGTTGAGGAAACTCTTTAGTGAGGTGTTTGGGCATGTGCTGGATACCACCGTAATCCATTGCGACAACCAAAGTTGGATTTGTCTTTCAAATAATCTCATGTTCCACCGTGAAAATTTTAAGGATGGAAAATTATCATGAAGTTTAAAAAATTGGCGAATTTCACTAGTCTCTAATATGCATAATATAAAAATTTTATTGATATATTTGTAAAATTATTCAAATTTATAATGATATTATATATATTGTCTATATAATGTTGGTGATTTTTAACTTAAAATAATTTTATATTGTAAAATTTGGGCGAATCATTTTTATAAAAAAATGGAAATTGGCGAATCCTTTTTTTGGAAAAACCATAGAAAATTAGCCCACCTGCGAATATTAGCCCCTAAAATTTTCCATGACGACTACTCCAAGCATATTAATAACATGTGCCACTTCATCCGGGATATGGTACAATGAGGTGCCATAAGGTTCCATCACATTCAGGGACTGACGAGTAGGTAGCAGATATTCATACGAAGCCCCTAGGGAAGGTCAAATTATTAACCTTCCATGAGAATATTGGAATCATGGACAAACCCTCTTATGGGTGTCCCACTTCAGTTGGACTTTGAGCTCTGGGAGCTCAAGGGGGCTTGGGGAGAGCCTCTTCGAGCTATAAGAAACCATACGGAAAGGTTCACCTTTCCTTATTAATGTGATTTTCCCCACCATTATGATACTAATCTCGTTCACCTTCTCTTGATCTATGCCCCACATAGATCCTACCCATGTAGTACGGGACTCATTGGATGTACCTCTCATTTGGCCAATGAGTTGGGAAATGAAGATATAGACCACATCACTACCGATGGACGTATCATGTATTGTCATTATCTATATGATATGATGGGTTGTGTCCAACAACTTGATATGGGATCAAGTCTGGTTTAGGATTTTACTTGTAAAATGACTTCAGGTTAGTGGAGAGTGGCAAGGTCATGTGACTCACTCTCGATCAAATGTTCTTCATTATTTCTTCATGGTTCAACAGAGAAGAGAAGATTAGAGTACATGGATGGTAGGATGACACATGGTGACAGGATGACAGGATGGTACAAGATAATAGGATTTCACGGATTGATAGATGGATTAATGGGTGGAGTTCTCCCTAGTTGAGAGGGAGTGTTAAAATTGGAAACTAGCTAAAACTCCACTTTGAACTGCTCATGTGATAGAGATGATATTTTTTTGGATTCCTCTTCCCTAGAGGTGAAATATTTATCTAAATTTCATCTTGTTTGGATGAGCAAAATTTCAATTTTGAATTTATTCTCTCACACATGTACATTTTTCAAGGTTGGCTCGAAATTTAATGTAGGCTCATAAGCCCCAATAGAGGTGTCCCCACCACTCATTACATGATATAAATTAGAGAGACTCATTCCTCATCTGGACGTCATCATATCATCACATCATCTCCTCTCTCATTGGTTCGTACTACCTCAAGCAGTCTCTCTCTCTCTCCTCGCATGTATGAAAGAATGGACACAATTTTCAAACTATTTAAGGGTAGCAGATCATGGAATTTACCAATGTTGACCAAGGGTCAAACTTGATCCTTTGAGTTCAATTTTTTGGAAGAATTTTGATCTCTTGAGGCTGTAGCTATTGACAGGAAATTTGAGGAATTTTGGGTAGTTTGACTGTAGAGTTGACCACATACTTTGACCATGGCATTGACTTTTTAGGTTTATCTACTTTTAATGTGATTTTCGGATATGTTTTGGGTTGATTTGGTTCACTGTTGGAGGTTTCATTGACTAAGGTTGACCAAGCACATTTTGGTGAAGTCAACTTGTTGATTTGAAAAACGTTGAATTTTTTGTTAGGGAATCCTATTGACTGTTGTTTGACTGATGTTTTGGGAAAGTTAATTTTGTATATTGTACTCTCTCTCACTTTGTTGAACTTTTGGATAATAATAAGAATATTTGATCAAAGAGTTTTCCCCACATTGGGGTTTTTCCCTAGCATCCGCCAAAATATTGTGTCTTCTTGTCTTGGCTTGTCTTCTGGTTATTGTTTTATGTTATATTACCATTTACTGTTAATGTTAATGTGATTTATTATCTGGAATTGAAATTGGGCTAATAAGAAAAGATTGAAGTAAATTTCTCTAAGCATAGAACATACCATTGTTATCTAAAATTAACACTATGGCTATCCATATTCTCTATGTGAGACTACAATTTTATATTATTGACCATGGAGGAACATATTTAGTAATTGTTTAGGATATTCCTATCATGCTCTTAATATTGTGACATTCAGACGTATTCAATTAGTTGTCACATTGAATTATGTTTTTCATGTTCTAATGTTGGTTTCTGTTTGTCACATTGCAAAATTGGATAATGGTTTACTATATGTTTTAATATAATAGTTTACATATTATTATATTTAATAATGGTTGATTATGTTTCAATATGATAGATTATTAGTGAGCATTGTTGACCATGATGGTTTTCAAGCTTTTGTGATTGTCAATTGAATAAGAGCTATCCAGATTATCCACATTGTTATAGTGAACTTCTCGACGTTTCAAATCCCAATTGGGATCCATTTGCATGGCAGTTTCTTGACCATGTTTGACATTGGATTACTCTTGTTGGCCATGATATCCCATAGCAGACCATGATTGAATCCAATTTTTTCATATATTTAAATAATCTATGTTAAAATAATGGTAGAGTAATCTATGCTTAAACCCAATTAATAGAACTCAACCATAATCTATGAAAAAAATTGATGGCGAGAAAATGTTAGGCTATGGTTAAATATGGTTGATTTATAGTTGATGAAGGTTTATTATTTTTAATAATAGGTGGCCTTGATTTTCCACATTTAACTATAGTTGACTATGAAGTACTTTGGTTGATTTTATTTCATATGGTTAGATATGGATACCTTGATTGACGATGATGACCATGGCTAACTATTGTTGGTATTATATTCTATAGTTAACCATGGTTGTCCATGGTCAACCATGTTTGACTATGATATGTTATGGTTGAAAATGTTATTCCATTGTTGATCATATTTTAGGATAGGATGTAAATGACTATGCTTAACCATGTCGAAGAATGGCTCGAAGGCCATCGTCAACTATAGTTGACCATGATTAACCATGGATATTGATAGTCGATTATACTTTACATTGTCAATTCTTGTTGACCGTGGTTGATTATGATAAATTAGAGTTCAATATGGACAACCATGGCTTACCATAGAGACTATGGTGGCCATGATTGACCATAGTTAAGAATGTTGTAATATTTTAGTCATGTCCACTATGGTTGATGATGATTGTTCATCTTCTTTATCAATGACAATGGATTACCATGTTATACCATGCTTGCAACTACTTTACCATCATTGTACCATGTCCACCGTTGTGGCGTTGCCTTATGTTTGATTCATTATGAATGGCTGGATGTGGTTGTCTTGATTGATGATGATGACTATGACTTACTATGGTTGGTAGTATATTCTATAGTTAACCATGGTTATCCATGGTCAACCATGTTTGACTATGATGTGTTATGGTTGAAAGTGTTATGCCATTGTTGATCATATTTTAGGATAGGATATAAATGTACATGCTTGACCATGTCGGAGAATGGATGGAAGGCGATGGTCAACTATAATTGACCATGATTAACCATGGATATCGACAATCAATTATAGTTGACAAAGTCGACTCTTATTGACCATGGATGATTATGATAAATTAGAGTTCAATATGGATGACCATGGATTACCATAGAGACTATGGTGGCCATGGTTGACCATAATTAAGAATGTTGCAATATTTTAGCCATGTCCACTATGCTTGACCATGATTGCTCATGTTCTATATCAATGAAAATGGATTATCATGTTTGACCCAATGTACACAATTGTGATGTTGGCCTATGATTGATTCATTATGATGTAAGGTAATTTTTTTCATATTGTGAAATGAAGATATGTTTGTCACATTATGACATTCCAATGTTTGTTACATTGTAATGATGTCTGTTAATAGTTGAACATGTTTCACCATGGTTAGCCATGTTTAACTATTATACACTATGGTTTATATGCTTTTATGATGGTTGACGGTGTTTGATTATGATATATTATGCTTAACCATGGTTAATCATGGTTGACTGCATTTGATAATGGCTAACCATGTTTGACAATGGTTGTCCATAAGGGACCAAAATTGATAATGTATAATTATAATAGATAATGGGTGAATATGGGTGGCCATGTTTGACCTTGGAGACTAGGTGACCATGTTTGGAAATTGTTGACCATGGAAACCATGGATGTGATGCTTTATCACTATGGCCAAAGTCAACCATGGTTGGAAAATGAGACCATGGTGACCATAGTTGATTATGTTTGACCATGATAACCTTGGTTGAAAATGGTTGTATAAATTATATATTGTTAAGTATGGTTGTATTCGATTGACTATGGATGACCATGTTTAACAATGTTTGTCAATGTTTGACTATTGCTAGATTTTTTCTTCACATCATGATGTGGGGAAATGTTACTCATGTTGTTGTGTCATATATTTTCCACAATGGAATGTTTAATAATGTTTTTTCACATTGTGAAATCCATATATGTTTAATTGAATGAAAATGTAATATTGGTAAGGGATTGTCTCCAAATACAATGTCAAGATGTGGTTTTTGCATTATTTCACTAAGCTATTTTCTTTAGGTTATGATAGTTGATTTTGTTCAACATATTACAACATAATGTTATATTTATCACATTGTGACATCAATAATGTTTGTCACAATGTAGTGTTGGGATATGTGTCAAATTATGTTGTGAAGAAAACTTTGTCACATTTTGACAAGAAGATATTTTTGTCACTTTATAAGCTTGATCAATGTACATCACAATGCAACAATGGTGTATATCAAGATTTTTTTCTAATGTGGTTTAGTAATGTTCAATACATTGTGACAATGTCTTCCACTTTCGTCTCATAATGTTTGTCGGCTTATAATGTTGAGAAATGTTTTTTTCATTGTGACATTGGGTAAATATGACACATTCCAACATTGGGTAACATTTGTCATATTGTGTAATGGGTGATATATGCTCATTTTAATGATTGTAGATAAATTAAGTTCATTTAAACTTATAAGGTCATTGAAAATAAATCATCTTCAACTATGAAGATTTTTTTATGAGAAAATTTATGTAAACTACACACAAACCTTAAATATGGACTAGGTGTAGTTCCCTCGCATGAAACTTTTATTAGTTTTATGAGATCAATTAAGTTGGAGATCTTGATGGTAACTGAGAGATTCATAGAGGCTAATTGTTATTTTTTTATTTTTGATAAATGCTTAACAAAATACTCAACAAAAGAGTCCAAAATTTCCCAAGCTTCTCCCTCCAAAACTGCCACAATCATAGCTTCAAGAGATCGTGCAATGTGAGTTCATACCAAAAGTTTATAAGATAGACAAAGAATTCGCCAACTTATATGTGCTCGGTGTGATTTATGACCACATGCAAGATTCATTTCTTAATATCAAACCATAGTTCCACGGGTACCACTCCCAAGCATTGGAGAGAAGGTAAACCCCCACTCCCTTTCTCCTGGGAGCTTCAATGGGTACTTTGGAGCTTTTTGGGTGCTTCATTGCAACTAGTTTTGACTTTTTAGGTACTTATTTTGAGCATATTTTGATGTTTCAGGTACTTATTTTAAGCACGGAAGGTACCACTTGTTTATTTTCCAAGTGATACATGCTTGTTTAGGGGCTGGACTGCATGAGCTCTGTAAAGCCACAGAGACATGGAGATGTAGAAAAGGTTTCAACAAAATATAAACAGTTGATAGTCATTCCTTGACAGCTTCTATTGCAGATTTTGAATTTCAACAATTGCAAATAAGTCTACTCTCATGAAGCTTTAATAATAAGATTCAACAAATTACAGTGATGATTTCATTTTATATATTTCCAAAATTGAATTATGAAGTTGAATATAATTGTAGCATTGCATGAAATCACATAACAATAGAGGAATAGCAAGATTTTTTTCCGGTTTGGGAGTTCGACATGTTTCTTTGCTAGGAAAGAATTTAATTGGAAATTTTTTGATAAATTAATATTTTTAGTTTTTTTAGAGTGTTTCAAAGTTCAATCTTTTAATATTTCTTTGCAAGAAGTATTTTTATTGAGATATTTTGGATAGAAATAAATTAATTATTTTATTTATTTATTTTAAATATATATTAAATTTTAATATATTATATTATTGTCGCTCCCAACTTGATTGTTTCATGTAAATTTAGACAAAGCTTCTAATAATGATAGATACTTGTTCCCCGTACCAAAAATACTGACGTACCATAAACTTGTGGAACATCATATCAAACTGTTTCTAGTACTATGGAATAAATTTCTTTCATTTACAATACGACGAATTTGTATGTGAGATTATTGTCTGGAGGTTAATCGATAAATTATATTAACCGACTTATTTTTACCGGAGCAGAACAAGGACTTGGAGAAGGAAAATCTTTGAGAGACCGTAGCAATGAAAAGCACTAATGTTAAACATATTGTAAGGCAGAACTAACCCTAACCGTATGGCTGAGCATGTGGCATACTTTTAAGAGGCTCATAACCCTAGATCCACTGATATGAACAAACATAGAGATTAAGGCACAACACCGACTGACACATAAAGCTCGACAAATACAGGAAATTGGTAGCACTGGAAGGAAAATATCAGATAAAAAAATTAATCTACCTGCTATTCTGATTTTAGAAAAAGGGCAACTCCGACAGATAAGGTGCAACATAATTTACCTGTTTGGCCATGGTAATGGGCGAGCCTTATTTCCACTGCCATAGGCCCATAAATGCGTCTAGACAGGGAATGCTCACCCCACGATGATCAACAGGTTTAATCTTAGGGTGGGCATTTCCTGCCTGAGCGCATTTATGGGCCTATGGCAGTGGAAATAAGGGTCGCCATGGTAATGATGGTCTAGCTTATTGTCCTTCAAAGAAACCTCCATGTATGTTTAACTTGCAATTGCGGCTGCTCAGTGGGCCCAGTACTTCCCAACACACGTAAATGGAAGAAAAGTTCATAGAAAAATAAGGATAACAATATTTGAGTTGCTTTTACCTATTTGCAAAATTGAACCATTTGTAAAATAAAATTGTACTTAAAATAAATATATACATTAATTTGGTATCTGGCTTAACATAATTTTAAAATTAAATAATAATAATAAATCAAATCACATTAAACTATCACATCTGGTTTTAAAATATTGACAAATTTCACTTGCAGAATTCACATATTCTAGTCTCTAATGAAGTGTACACAACACAACAATCACAGACCAGCAAGCAAGTGTACAACTCTAAACTAGGCCGCCGACCTGAGCGAGATTGGGAAGCGAAGAAATGACCAGCGGATTAGATTTGGCTTATAAAAATTAGGTTCTGTGGCTTTACCCGGTCACCTGGTCGTTAAGGCTAAAAATTACCGTTAGATTATCCAACGACTATTCATAAAATTCAAATTCCACAAATTTGTTAGTTGGAAATTTAAAAGAAAATTCCTAACAGGCTGCCACAACAGTCTACCCCATCTGCGAATATCATTTTTTTAGTGTTTACCACTACTCTCCTGTTAATGTTTTCCACTGCCCTACTTACCGAATGAATCAATGACGTGGACAGGTTTACAACCACACGTTCTTATGCTAAAGCTTGTTAGGCTCTTTAAGGATGCGAACTAACACAGATCGAGGTTGTTTACCATAGTCGACAATTTAATTGAAAAAAAAAAGCGATAGAAGCCCTAATCCTTTTTTTCTTCAATGGTATAAAGTTTTAGATCACAATTATAAAAAAAATAATATTTTCTCAAAATTATAAATTTTAATTTACATTGACTATATTTAAAACATATTTTTTTTATAATAATATTAGCACAACTATATTATAAATGTGGTTGATATATTTAGTAAGTATATAGCTAAATATGTAACCAACCAATATAAACTCAAATCCTAAAATTATTATGCAACTAAAATCCTAACTCTAAGAACTTAATAGCTAAACTCTATTCTTTCAAATTTTCAAATCTTTGTGACCTTGAATTAAACCCTAAAACTATTTAATGTTGAAGTGCTATGATTTGTTAATCTTCTACCTAAAACCCTTACCACAACTTTTACCCCTAGCAACACATTTTATTCCTTCCAAGCATGTATATGTCTTCAAATGGATTTTTCCTTAGCAACACATTTTATTCCTTCCAAGCATGTGAGTGTCCTCAAATGGTTTTTTTTTTTCTGAGGCAAGTATTAACAAAGTAATAAAAATAAATCTCATGATTGATATATAACCAAATTTACAAGAGAAAACTAAAATTCTCTTTTGGACATGCATTGTCTAGGTACTATCAAATTTTCAATGATTTCAAGATCAAGAAAAAAATGAATCCCATCACCTTTAGTAATACCGGGCATATATAATAGCAAATGTGTAATTTTTTTTATTAATTCATCTATAGTCCTTTGCCCCAACTTTAGATCATGAAATTATTTAGTATGATCATCAAAGTCACATTATGTCAAGTACTTCTCCATCACTAGTCATTGTAATTCCTCCCACTCAACTTATTTTCCTTCTAAATTATGTACTATACAAACTTCCGCTGCCTCTCCTTCTAGTTGATAAGTAGCCAATTTAGCTTTAAGTTGTATAATCAAATAATTGGAAATAATGATTTATATTTAAGAACTAGTCCTTTGTTGCCTCCTCTTACTCTCCATCATATGTTAGGGTAGGATTTTCTTAAATTCCTCATGTAGTTCCACCTTTGGTTTCTTCTCCACTTGATTTATAGCCTAAGACGGGCTATGCTCTCAATATTCAGCTAATATTTTCATGTTGTCAATCTCCTCTTTTATGTTACTTATTCTAATAGATTCCTCTCTATTTCATGTATCTCTCGTTCCCTCTACTGTATTGGAGTGGAGTTTGATTAACATGTTCCTTATCACTTGTTCCTCATTTTCTTTGGCCTTCGGTAGTCTCTCCTAATTTTTTCGGAGGTTAACCACATCATTATGCTATTCCTTGACCATGTTTATCAACTCTCTGGTAGGAATATGAGCTTGTTGTCCCAAGTGTATATATATTTATTCTTCTCTAATAAGATCTCCCTTTCGGGATTCCACCATGTTAAATAAATTCTCCGAATTTCTTCTATCCTATGTTTAATAAGTAAGAAAAAATAACAATTTGTCATAATGGATTTCATGGTTGGCTAAGGTCTCTAGCTTTGAAACGAGGCTGCTCTGATACTATTTGTAATGTCTGCTCCTCCACACTTCCATGGACTTGATTTTTTTTATGAGCTATTTAAACTTAATCAATTTTTCTGAATTTTATATGATGAAAAAAGAAATAGTAACATGGATGTTCAGAAGAAATTTGAGCCGCCTTTAAAAAATAAACAATTCAATGATAAATTGACTAGAAATTGGTATTTTTTTAACAATTCAATGATAATATCATTAACTAGCAATCAAATGCCTAGTCATTTCTCTTCACAAAGAATATAATCATGGGCGAATAATGTGAAGTACTCGCGCTTATAATCTTCAGTTTTAATTTATTTTTCTTTTGATTATCGACTAAAAGAATTATACCTTTCCCACTTACCTTTACTCGAAAGGACTCCTAACATAAGGTTTCTTACATGTTGACATGGACGCTACCCTTCTTAGTCTATGTAAGAGTTCTTGTTAAGCGCTCCCACCCAATGTATATATTTGTAATTAACTTATCGCTCGGAGAGAGAACTTGGTATAGCACATGGTAATATTTTCATATACATGATGTTTAGACTCGTTATATTAGTTTTTTTATTAATGGTTCATGTATTGGTTGATATGACATCTCTCGACATTATTAGGTAGTGTTATTATAATCTCTTGACAACAATAGGCATGGTTATATGGATTCAGATTTTTTTCATTTTTCGAATTATCTGGAGTTCGTTGAGTTGTCAAGCCTTTCGGCACGGTGATCCAATATGGGATTGTTTGGATGATCTTGAACGTTTAATCCATGGCCACCTCCATTTCATGATATCCATTCTTTCTAGATAGGTTTTGCTAACTGAATGAAGGGAATTGGTCTTCATTCACGATTTTTTTTGCCTTTGTTGTCGGAGGAGCTTTGTTCTGCCGATATGCCGAAACCGTGCTCCACTTACTGTTTTCCAATGGTGTTCTTACCACTCCCTAGAGAGTCATTCATGTTGCGGCTCGACACAACAGGAGTCTGGATTGTAGTTATGCCACATGGCAATGCCGAATCGACTGCATGCAGATGAGGGTTTCTTTCCTCAGAAACCCTAATGACGTTTATACATGTATATCAATTTTATTTTTCTTCTAAGGATTCTTACGTTCTAGGTTTTCTTTTTGGTTGTTTATACTCTTTCATACTATACTTGGCATTGACAAGTTTCCTCTCATTTTCTTGTGTAGGAGGAACTGAGTTCGAGTAAAAGGGTATACAAATTACCATTATCATCACCAAGTTTGTTTTTGGCAGAATACACTATGTCGACGTTTCTAGGTGCTAATTTATTTTCCTTTAAAATATCATTGTGCAAGCTTCCCGCTGATATGGCCCTCGAACAGGAAATTTTCTCGACCGCTTATTCTTTGATTAAGGTTTATGCTTAATTATAGTGCCGAAAGCCCAGGTCTCAGCCTCCAAGGGTAGATGTGAAAATTGTGGGGTCAAACCGTGGCTATGACCTCCTCCATCTAGACTCCACTTGCTGAATGTAATTGTTCAATTGATGGTTTTCTTTTGGGCACAGACCCTATGAAAATTTTATTGAAGAGAATTTGTATATATATGAACATAATTGCCTCAAACAATTTATATTCGGTTTTCGTTTCATTTAATGAGTTCACATTTTATTGTTATTATTCAGAAAACTAAATTACATGTTCTATATTTTCTTACCTTGTCCACTTCACGTTTTCATGATTCTGGGTTGCACGAAAATGTTTATAATTGTTATTTAATCTACAGATAATAGCATTGCTCTCTTATAGTTGGAATATTTTCAGAATTTCATGTACTTATCATTACACTAATATTAATCTTTTCTGTGGTTTTTATTCTACGACTTTAATACTCATACCAAAAAGGTTTTCTTTCATAATTTTCCTTATTGCATACCGTGTCTAACCACCTTGGGATTGTACCGAACCGCTAGTATTACGCATTGGATAGTTCGGTTTTAACTCTACACGAAAAGGGTTCCCTTGCTGATACCTTGCTACCAAAATAACATTAACCCTATAGAAATGAAATCATAAATTTAACTTCTAGCCGCAATTCCACAACCACAAAGATAACAATTGGTTCTTAAAATTTTCATAAGGAAAATAAACTTGGTTTTTTTATACAACACACTTCTTCTTCTTGAACCCTTCAGTCTCGTTCCTTTTCTTGACGATGGAAATTTTGTACATGTGCTGCAATAGTGTTCTATGTCCTGCACTCTTCGTTCATTAAAGTATATGAAAACAATGCATATTTAATATCTACAAATTTTGTTTTTCTGCATTTTTCTAAATATATTTGTGGTGTTTTCATTAGGGTGTTCCCATTTCATAGTCAATATTTTCTTTGTTTGTACACAAGTTATACAACTAATAATGATTTTACAAATCCATTAGTTTTTTTCAGTAAATAGGTACTTATCTCAAAGCTTAACAAAAATTTTATCAAATTTTTTCGACAACCCAACCATAAGCTAATCTCTTCCTCTTAGATTCCCTAACCCACTATCCCTCAATCAAGTTCAAGAATGACTATTCAGTTTTTTCTTGTAGGAGACAACTATTCAAACAAAACTATTGTCTCGACAAATTTTTCACGTAACATCTATCTCCAACTGGTGTAGGACATTAACTGCCATTCTCCCAGTTGTTCTTTTTTTTCCTAGTTGTCTTTCCCACCATCTTTATGGAGCCAAGCTAGTCTCTTTGTTTTTCTTTTTCTTTCCCATCGGGATCCCAATTCAGTTATTTCCTTTTTTGGTGAATAACTGAATAAATGTTTGTCTTTGGAATGAGAGATTTGTTACTCTTAAAACAACTTTTAACATATTTCTATTTCCCGACTATTACCATTAGTCATTAATATTTACTACCTTCTTAAGGGCACGTCATGTATAATTAACGACACATGTTTATATCACATATTAATACCAAACATTATAATTTAATACCTATACAAAATTCCCATAATTAAAACTCTCCAAAACATAACATTCAACGAACCTTATTCATAGAGTTATTAAATCACATAGTCATAGGCATTACATTTATGTCCCCCTATAAAAGACATTGTCCTTAGTGTTTCTCGATTCCTTTCTTCTTTGGAATAGTAATGGCCTCTTTCTTATTTTCTTCCCAGTCCCAGCTAGCTTCATTTAGTTCATAGTGTTTCCACTATACATTTAATTGAGGAATAGTCATCTTTCATGGGAGCACTTTCCTTTTGTACAAAATTCGTATAGGTTCAACAAAGAATTATCCTTTTTGTTCAACCTATATCACATTCCAGTTAACTACATAGTTAGGATTTGGTACATAATTTTTTAATAATGAAACACACAACACATTATGTGCCTTAATATGAGTAGCCAATGCTAGTTGATATGCTACTTGGCCAACCCGCACCAAGATTGCAAATGGTCTGCAATATCAATGACCTAGTTTCACATAAAATCACAAATTTAGGGATTTTATCGTTGATTGGACTTTTAGGTACACCGGCTCGCCCACTTGGAATTCCCTAGGGCTTCTTTTTTTATCAACATATACATTTTTTCTGATCCTGGTCGTGTTTCAAATTTTCTTTGATTTTCTTAACCATTTGCACCATTTATTGAATTATATGACCCCATAACATAAGCCTATCCTAAGGTTAGTCCCAAATCAAAGGCACCTAAAACTTTCTTCCATAAATTTCTTAGAAGGTCTCATATTTAGTGATGACTCGTAGCTGTTATTATAAGCGAATTCCAATAAATGGATGTAATCTTCCCACTTTGTGGGATGATTCATACAATACATGTGTAACATGTCTTCTAGAACTTGATTCACTCTTTCATTCTGGCCATCGGTCTGAGGGTGATATGTAGTGCTAAATTTAGGGTGATATGTAGTGCTAAATTTTAACTGAGTGCCAAATATAATGAACAGTTCCCTCCAAAAGTTAGAGGTAAACGTTGGATCCATGTCTGAGATAACCACCGTAGGGACGTGGTATAGCTTAAAACGTTCCCCCATAGATACACCTACCACTTGTACAACTTTAAAGGTTGATTGGATTGGTACACAATCTGCTGCTTTCATCAAATTTTCCACTACTACCATGATGGCATCATGTTTTTTCTGGGTTCATGGAATTCTGGTAATAAAATCCAAGGTTATTGCTTCCCACTTCCATTTACGTATGTGCAGGAGATTCAACAATCCTGAAGGGTGCTGGTGTTAAACCTTAGCTAATTGACACTCCTAACACTTGGCCAAATATTATGCCACCCAATTTTTCTTTCTTAGCCAAAAGAATTACTTCCTTAAAGAGGTGATCATATTTTAATAACTAGAGTGGTATGCATATGGTTTATGATGGTATTCATCCAAGACAACTTGTTTGATTTCCTCCCAAATGGGTACGTATAATTTCCCTTTATAACTCAACAACCCTTTGCTATTTATAGTATATTCATACTTATATCAGTTTATACTTTGGGTTGGTATCAATGTTCTTTTCAATTAGACCCCATAAATCCATTTAACTTCAACTTACAAAAATTTCATTTACTTTCTTTAAACTTCGGCTCAGGGAATCCACTACTCTATTTTACTTACCCTTAATATGTTTAATCTCAAAATTGTACTCGCTCAAAAGATCCATCCACCTAGCTTGTCTGGCATTTAGATCTGGTTGGCTGAAGAAATACTTGAGACTCACATGATCTCTAACTAAGTTAAACTTCCTCCCAATTAAGTAATTCCTCCACATCTTGAGGGCGTGAATCATTGTTTCCATTTCTAAGTTGTAGTCTAAATAAGTATTCTCATGTTCTTTTAGTTTCCACAAATTGTAGGATACAACATGGCCTTCTTGAATCAATACCACCCATCAAAACTTCTAGGCAGGCATCTATATAAAACTCAAATATTTCCCTAAATCCACTATTTTTAATACGAGGGCCATGGTGAGAAATAATTTTAGTGTTTTAAAACTTTATTGACACTGTGGGGTCATTACAAACTTCTCCCACTTTATTTGGAGAGATTTTATGGGATGTGATAGCTTAAAAAACTATTTTATAAACTGACGGGAGTAGTTGGTTAGTCCAATGAAAGACCTGGTGTTCGCCACATCCTTAGGGATTGAACATTCCAGTATGTATTTTATCTTCTCTCGGTTTACAGAGATTCCCTCCTTGGAAATTATATGGCCAAAATATTGTATTTTCTGCTAATATAACTCACACTTCGATAGTTTTGTGTACAAATATTTCTCTAGTAGATTTCAGAGTACGCTAACCTCCATTTTCTATAACTGTCAATATAAAACCCTTTACCCCGTATTATATGCTCAATAAATTATGTCATTTTTTCCTTAATATATATCCCCCAATATCAATGCACGTGTTATGGTAGTTCTCCCCTAGTGAAGCCCTCGTGAACTTGAATAATCAACCCTCAAGTATATATTATCTTGGTTTTTTTATTTAACATATTTATCCAATTCGTGTAGATATACGTGCTACAATACATTGTATTGAGATTAGTTATTGACACTTATTAGGGTACATATGATTTAGTACCAAGGATAATATGTATTTTTACATTTACCTTTTCTTATTTTCCTTTAACTGCATTAAGTCATTTTTCTTTGTTGTTTTTATATTACTTATGATAATTGCATCCTTAATTTTATATTAAGTTCAAAAGTTATAATTTACACAATTTTCATTTAATAACCAAGCATAAGCACTCCCTCTTTGGCAAGGCTTAATGATAAACATCTTCAAATGTATACAAAATTTGATTATAATAGGTGATTCATTTTCGGTGATCCAAAAATTTACAATGCTACTCAAAAGAGAACATCTAATTTAGTCAGAAACCTCTTCCTTCTTAATCAGGATTGTGATCCTGCTTAAAAAATTTGATGAAGGTAAATGTTTTCACGTCAAAATGAATAACAATGAAAATGTCGATTGCTAAGATAATGTTGGAACTTCATTAGAGCAAGGTGTATTTCATATAGAGAGGGATATAATTCAATCCAATGTACCATAATGAATGGAATATATTCGTATTTAACAGAGAAAATAAGCTCCATCAAGATTAACATTATACTGAACGTATAAATGATAATCTCAGTGATCACGAAAGGACCATCAGAAGGTGGTGAATGTAGTTGGGAACTAAAACACATATGATCATGGTTAGGTTGCGATGTCTTGTTGAAGGATAGTTGGATTCCTCCCAGTTGGTTTTTAATGGGGAAAGTGGATGAGATCTAGTTCAGTAGATTAGAAAATCATTATGAATATATTTTGGCGGTGTTGCGGATGGAGGAGCATGCTTGGAAGGAGATGCAGGAATGGAACAAAATTAATAAGGATAATATGAGAGTATATTCTCCTATCAACCACATGATTATATAGAGATAATGGGTCTGGAATCTAAGGAACATAATTATTCCGGTGCAAGTGAGCATAGAGAGGAAGATGGCAGTGACGAACTCTGAAAGTGGGAATGGTATCAAGGAACCTGGGAGCAGAGGAAGTGTATAGGAGATGATTGATAAATCATCCAAGAAAATTGTGAAGGAGATCCAAGGCGAGATTAGTGTGGTGATGACTCATTTTGTAGGGTTAAGGAAGGATATGTAATTGTTGCAAAATTCCATGGAAACTTTGAACATCAGGATGATAAAATTGATGTTTAAAGTTGATAATATTTAAGTTAAGGTGGAAACAACCACTACTGGCATGTTAAACAAGTATTTGGTGTGTGCGATGATCCCGTGCCATTGGCAGAATCTGTTGAAGGTGCTGCAAACTTTGACCTGGTGTTATGTGTTGAGAATAACCTGAACTTGAGCCTGCCTTCTCATGTGGGTCAAGATGATGAAAAAATAGATGGTCATGGGTATAATATATCTCTTTTTATATGTTATGTCAGATTGTAAAGTTATGTGGGGTGCTTTGGGAATATTTTGGTATAAATAAGGTAATGGTAGGGTATATAAATGAATGGGGTAGTTTTAAGGTCTCAGTGGAAAAAAATGTTATGCAGAATTATGATCTATGGATAAATTAAATTCCCTAAATGTCATGCTATGCATTTAGAACAACAGATTAAAGACTTTGATATCACTTTCTCTTAGAGTAAATAGACACACAGAAAGATAGAAGAACCTACTTGTGATCCAAGTGCTTCCTATTCTCCTTATGTTTCTTTTGTTGTAGGCTCCAATCGAACTTAGATCGCTGGATTGATTCCTGTAAGTATAAACAAAGAACAACAAAATATTTGAAATATACAGATGCCTAATTATCTTAATTAGTTTGTAGGAATTTACAGGGTAAGTTCTTTAGATCAAAAACCAAAGGTCACCGCTCACAAATAGATCAAAAATCAGTACACCATTATTATCACGTGGTTAAAACGCTCGAAGAGGGAAACAGTCCACAGCCTAAGCCAACACGGCCACTTCAGGAAATTTATTAATATAAAAAGAAAAGTTACATATGTTTCTCTCATAAACGGTTACCGGATAATTGACTCTCCATGATATTTAAATAGAGATCATGGACCAATTGGGTTTTAAGCCACGAATCAAGTGTTGTTAATACCGAAGAGAGAGATAACCCTTGGATCACTACAAAACGTGACTGTCGGATTATAAGTTACAAAATTACATGGTAAAGAAACACACTTTACCTAACTCTACACTAGAATAAGTTATTCTTAACTATTTCCTATGTGTCGGAATATCCTAACATCCCCCCTTAAGAAAAACTTGGGATAGGATTGAAGGATTTACAAAAGTGATACAAAAGGAACCTATTTCTTATGTGTCGAAATATCCTAACATCCCCCCTTAAGAACAACTTCAGATAGGATGGAAGGATTTACAAAAGTGACACAATCGGAGAAGGAAGGAGGCATTAGAGCCTATCCCCCTTTAATGAAAACTTTCCTGAAATCCAAGCATGGATCGAAGTTTGGTAAACTTCGCTTCTATGAGAACCTTTGTAAAGATATTGGCTACTTGATCACTGGTTGGACAGTACTACACTTCAAGAACATGATCATGAATGAGCTTTCTAATGAAGTGTATGTTGAGTTCAATGTGTTTCATACGCTGATGCTGAACTAGATCTTTACATAGCTGAATGGCACTCTGATTATCACACCAAAGTGTAGTTGGATGATTCTGATGAAGACGAAATTCAGACAGGATCTGACAAAGCCACATGGCTTCCTTGATGGCTTCAACTGCACCACGATACTCTACTTCTGCTGAAGAAAGAGAGATGGCACTTTGTTTCTTACAAGACCAAGTAATAGGCCCTGAACCAAGAGTGAATACATATTCTGAAGTAGACTAAGTTATTATTAACTATTTCCTATGTGTCAGAATATCCTAACACAGTTAAATCGATTAAACATGAAACATACATATCATTCAAGAATCCATTGCATGAGAAATAGAAACATAAACATATAAATATATGGGAAAATGAACAACAATCTTTATTAAAGAGTAGAAGGGGGAGGTTACAACCAATGATCAATTTTATGTCACCAGCTCCAGCTTCATCCCAGCCTCATCAAAATCAACATCTCACTAGTAGAATATCACTTCTACCACTCTCTCAATTGAGAATCCAACAACATTTCTTTACCAAAATTCTTTGTTCCCTAGCACTAGTATCTGTGCTCAATTTATAGGGCAACTAAAGGTAGTTTCTCAATCAATTACCTTCTAATAATAGGAAAGACATGTTCCCAAGCTCAGAGGTGTTAGATGGACACTTGGATTCAAAGTTTGACACATATGGACTCTTCTAGAAGGCACTGGCCATGTGGAGATTCGGAAACAATGAGAATTTCGCTCCCATTTGACCATCGCACTCTTGAATGTCGTGAAGTGCATTTAAATGCACCCTTGAATGAAGGGAGCTGCATATGCAACGTAATTAGTCTCTTGAGAGGAAGTGTTGGTGAGATCATAAGTGATATAACATATAACTTAAACCTTGGAAATATTGCAATATAAGTCATGAATGATTTGTTCTTGTCTTAGGGCATGTAGCAACTAAAATGATAGGGGATGATAGACCCTATTTCATTGGTCCTGGGGATGAAGTCTAGTTTGACCAGGTCATGGGGGATGATGCCCAAATTGACCTATAACAACTTCCCCCCTAAAGCATGAAGTCAGAATAATAATAATAATTTTTGAATGAGATGCTTTATGACGTGATGTGCTAGAACTGAAGTGGAGTGGTGGCCTGCATCAATATTACAATACATTACGTCATGATATTTTCATCTTGATCACAAATTGCTGAGGGTGGTATTCACATGATCGACACATAAACTATCTAATAACATGTACATAGTGCAGAAAGTCATCTACATTGAAATTTTTCCCAATACAGACTTGCCTATAGCTATATGCCTATGTTCGAATAATGATCTATATGTAAGGCCACCGTATAGATGATGTGTACAAAAATCCTAAAATCACAGCCTAGATGGCTGAAACTAGATCCGGGGTCTTCTTATCTCATTCACTCGATCGTTCGGGTACAAGTCTAGCCATGCGAATATATGATTTGTAGTCAAACATGGTAATACGTCGTTTGATTATCAGCTAATGATGTGAGTTGTTAACAATCGCGAGAGAACCACCATTGATGTTAATGGCCCTTAAGGTACTGCAGTACATTTTGTAAGGCGTGAATAGATGATTTGATGTCAAATGCCAAACAAAATCTTTTAGTCAAAGGTTCGAAAGCAAGGATCTTTTCGATGCTATAACAAGCGTCATGGTAATGGAAGATGATGTTTCTAAGAAAACTTCATGGATGATGATTTGATGTCGACAGGAAGCCACTTTATTGCGAAACATGAGTTATTGATTTCAGAGACAAAATGTGACTTGATATAGCAATGTTCAGGGATGACTGTCATGAGAATGAAGGTTTATGAGTATTGCAGAAGGATGAGTATTCACTGGATGAATTCTCTTGAACATATCGGCGACACTGAGATGAGTTGGCAGCATTGACCCAAAATTGAAGTGAAGGTATGATGAACCATAGGTATGAATGAAATGTCAAGAATATTACCCAAAAAGAACAATCACGATGATGGAGTGAATGTTCAAGAGCAACTTGCTACCGTAAAATTTCTATTCACTTTCCCAAATGTTCCCGGGTCATTTTTTGACCAATACCTCTTTATTTTTTAACAATATTGAGGAGGGTAACATGTGCTTGATTTATAATTCAACTCTTCAGGCCAATAATGTATCACTATTTAATAATTTAACGAATCTAGCGATGAATGAAACTCAATTCTTGCCATGATTGAAAATCCCATCGTTATTTTATGTTTTAACGAGCCTAATGATAGTGAAAACCTGATCCTTTTTCATATTTAGAGAGTTTGAAAAAGAGGAAAAAAGAAATCCATGAATATTTTTTCATAAAGTTGTCTCTCACATCCGAAAAAGTGTAAAATGATATCTGAGAGAACCTCCTAGCCATGTTCGACTAAGGTTTTCCTTTTTCATAAATAATCTATTGCAGGCCAGAAAAGGGTTAAACTTATATTGAGTAGATATCAATTCATTTACTTTTACGAGCTCAAAAATACAAGTTCTCGGCAATATTTTCACATTATCAGAGTCTGAAAAGAGCTAAAAGAAGACTCTGGGGGTTCCTTTTTTGTTGTTATCGAAGCTCGAAAAAGAGATAAAAGTAAGCTTCAAGTCCTTTTTAATTTTTATCAAAGCTCTAAAAATAAGGATAAAAGTATGAATTGTGGTCAAATCATTCTTGAAATAAATGTGCATGACTAAACTGCTTATCAGTTGCAAACTTGTTCAGAACAACATCAAATGGATTAAAAATACCTGTTTCAAGATAAAAATTCAATAAAACCATAGTCACAGCAATAAATATGATTTGAAAATAATCAAATGACTAAATAAAAGAGTTTTACTATTCATTTTTACCATTTGAAAGTTACCATTTGCATTTTTGAGCTTTGAACCTATTTTTTCCCCCCGAACCTTAGTTGTTGATTGCGATCAATTCTATAGACGATTTTCATTGTCGTTTGATCTACGTTGGTAACATAAACCTCCTCTTTCTTTTAGTAGTATTTTTATTCCATTTCATTGCATTTTTTATGGATTTTGGCCCCTTAGGGTAAATTAATTTTCAAAAGATGGAAATGCACCCTTGGGCATCGAGAGAGCATGAAGAAAAAAATATGATTTCCCTTAATGATCCTAGTACTGTAAAAGCTCTCAAAGAATGTGGGTTATTGAAGTACTTCCATCTATTAGGTATGAGGAAACAGATGGAACTATTGGAGTTCCTTGTTCATGCATGGGATCCAGAAATTGAGGCATTTCACATTGGGAAAAAAGTGGTCCCAATTTCAGTGGAGGATATCTATTTTCTGATAGGCTTGTCAAGGAGAGGTCTACCCATTTTTCTCTCAGGGTCTGCTCTCGGAGGAGAGATGGTGAGAGACTATATTTTGCAGCATTTTTATCCACGGGTAGAGCCTAGCAAGGCTGGGAAAATAAACATATGTGATGTTCGTGATTTTCCATTGAGAACCATCTTATTCACAATCTCAAATCTTGCTGGTACCACTACACTACATGTAGCAAACATATCTGATATGAAGTATGCGCTAGAGTGCATGGAACCAACAGTTTTCAACTGGGCTGAAGTTGTACTCTCTCAAATGAAAGAATAAATGAGAAAAGCAAAGGGAGGAAGGAAGAAAACTTTGAACTATGGTTCGATCCTCATTTCTTTTTCCTTAGAGCGGATTCCACTGAAACAGCCTCAACATGTGACATTGGGTGTATCTAACCCTAGAGATCCAAGGATGTAGAGATGGGTAGAAATAATTTCTATAAATGCAGGCCAATCATCCATCTTATTCTCGACTGCATTCTTGGCCTTGTTCAAGAAACAGATTATCACCATCGATGACTATGCATACGCAAGCGTCGATTTCCAAGGAGATCTAGACTTAGCTTTACCAAAAGGCGCTCAGTGGGGTGCAATAGGTAAGAATTTTTTGACCATATTTTTTTATTTTTCTAAGTTTTATACATGTTTTTTTATTTTAATGTTTTCCCAAGACTAAACTAAAGTTTTAATGTAATGCAGATGTGGGTCAAGTTCAACCAGTGGGAGAGCCAGAGCATGGAGCGGATGAGCCAACAGAGAGGGCTATCAGGAGAGAAGTCCTTCAGGATTTAGATATGTCTAAGTCTCCTGCTGAGCTTCAGCAACACATAGAGGGATTGAACTTCGGGATCCTGGATTACTGGATAGGAAGAGTTACCGATGTGACCGCAGTGCCACACTATTGGTGTTCCTAACCGTTGGATGTGGTTAATGCTTAGGATAGCTAGATCAACAGTATGTTACCATGAGCATCACTAGTTTACTTTTGACATGTTGCATACATTTTGATGTTAGATGACCAATGTGTCTTGGGCACAAATTTTGTAAAAACCTATAACTATCTATCTATTTGATTTCAGTGTTTTCCTACGTTTATTGTGTAATTTTATTCAATTATGTGAATGTGTCTTTACATGTGTTGAAATTGTCTGTTTATAACATAATTTGCTAAAGAATCAGTTAATGTGTTCAATTTTCTGGAAATATGTTGATATTGAATGAAATCAAAATGTCTTTCCAAAAGTCGAACTCTTAGGAACATACGATGCAATGTTGGATTTCTAATAGTATAAAAAATAGTAAGTTGTAATACCACAAGTTGTGAGCCTAACCTTATGATGATGTGGTTAATACAAAGGGAAATGGAATCAGAGAGAAGTTCGATCAATGCACTATACTTAGCGATATTTTGTGTAGATCGACCGATACAAATCCCTTGAAAACTCACTTCTCGTTGTTCGGTGCGAGAATGGCCCATGATGCAGAGGATAGATTCTACGTGCTATGACTAGCACCATCAGTATACCCAAAAAATGGTTCCAAAGATTCAGACATCTGCGATGAAATGTAAAGTGGATTACTAACGTTAAGAAAACTCTAGAAAACAAACTAAGACAGTAAATGCAAATCAATAGAATATATATACAATATAATACAAAAAATTACTATGCTCATGATTAAGCATAGTAATGTTTCAGATACAACCCATTTTGGGGCCACGCCAATGGAATTCCATCATAATCTACCAACTCGTAGGCACCCTTAGCAAGAATTTTTTTGACAATATAGGGGTCATGCCATAATGGCTCAAATTTTCCTGTGCCTATTACATCAGCTTCTTGATCATAAACAAGGACCAGGTCACCCTCTAAGAAAATGCGAGGCTAGACATGCTTGTCTTATTGCACATTTATACATCTCTTATGCGCTTCATTGGACAATTGGGCTTCATGGAACGTTTCATCAATATGGATGAGGTTAAAAAGACGTGATTCTTCAGCAGAGGTGTCAGGTGACAAGTCGATTGCGAGTTTTAACAACAATATTTCACATTGGATTGGCATGATAGCTTCCAGACCATACACCAATTGCAAGGCGGTAAATCCGGTTGCGTTTCTCACTGAGGTTTGGTATGCCCACAAGGCTGAGTGCAATATTAAATCCCAATTTCATTTATGAACTCCTATATCATTCGTTGAATAATTCGTTTAAGAATATTGTTAATAGCTTCACCTTGTCCATTTAATTGTGGATAATGAGTAGAACTATCATGTGAAAATCCTAACTTGGTAGTCAAATTAGTCATCATGTGATTACGAAAATGCTTACCATGATCTATGAATATAGCCCATGGGACGCCAAACCGTGCAATGACATGATTAAAGAAAAACAATGCAGTTGTTTGTCCTGTGTTGTTGAATGTAGGCATTGCTTCGACCCACTTGGTAAAGTAGGCTACTGGGACAATAATATATCCATGCCCCCCAGACGAACGAGGGTTACAGGTCATGAAGTGAATGCCACATTTTGAAAATGGTCCCACAGAGACAACATGATGCATTGGCGCTGGCGGTTTGCAAAGTTTACAATAAAATATCTGGCACGCATGACAACTTCTGCCCACGAGGATGCAGTCACGAAATATGGTAGGTCAAAAGTAATCGACACAGAGTATCTTCTGCGCGGTAGCGTATCCAGACAAATGTCCACCACAAGCCCCAACATGACAATCATTTAATACCTTTTCAGCCTCCTCATGAGTGAGGACCCTTCTTAAAATTGTATCGACACCACGATGATAAAGTGTATCACCGACAATCAGATAATATTTGGCTTGATATCGAATACGTCGTTGGTCAAAGGAAGAGGTATCAGGTTGAAAAGTCTAGATCTGGAGATAAATTATAAAATCACCATACCAAGGATCAGATGATCCGATCAGAAACAAATACTTGTTAGGAATATATGGTTCTGAAGTAGTAGCAGTACTATCAGAGGGAAGGTCACGAAGAATCTCAGCCAAAACTAAAGACTTCTTTGACTTGGGTTTGATCAATTCAAAATAAAATTCCTACAAAATGACAATCCATTCTGAATACTTGCTCCCGAACCATTGGTGTGATAAGATGTAAGTCATGGGGTTGCAATATGAAATGACAATGGTCTTCGAGAATAGGATATAGTAGCAAAATATTTGAACAACTTGAACGGATGTGAAGGCAATATTTTCTACGTATGAATGATTAGATGTTCTATCCCATTTTCTACTTGGACCAATAGCATAGGAATGTTCATATCAGCCGTGGTGATATATAATAAATAATCACTCTGATAATTGGGGGGATACATTAATGATGCTCGGACAAGAGTATCCTTCACAACATCAAAATAATCTTATGCAACTTAGTCCTAATGGAAGGGAATCCCATTTTCAAGAGCCGAGTAAATCCTTTATCCATTTCAGCCTAGTTGGGTATGAACCTCCTTAGGAAGTTAGTTTTTCCCTGATGTTTCTGTAACTAAAGAAAATTTCATGCCGCAGGAAAATCAAGAACAGATTGGACCTTCAGTGGGTTTATTCGAATTCCTTCTTTTGAGACGACGAATCCTAGCAAACGAACAGAACCAACACAAAACACACACTTATGTGGATCGAGGCATATTTTGTAGTGTCAACAGCGTAAAAATATAACTTTCAAATGCGTTAGGTGATCAGTCTGGTTTTTTGAATTCGCGGGTAAATCGTCTAGATAGGGTTGAACAATGTGCTTGATGTCATTGAAAGCATAATCCATTGGTCTTTGAAAAGTTTCCCCAAATTTCTCTAAACCAAACTGTAGTTTCTGATAAGTGAATGTGCCCCAGGGACAGATGAATGTTGTCTTATATTGGTCCTCTGGGTGGATATTAATTTTATTTTAGCCAAAAAATCCATCCATCAATGAAAATATTTCACATCCAGCAAAATCGTCAATAATTTGGTCGATAAAGGGAGTAGGATAGTTGTCTTTTGGACAAGCAAGATTGACATCCCGATAATCGACATACTCTCTGATGTTTCCTTGTTTTTGCATGATGAGAGCGATGTTGGAAACCCACTCAGTTAGCGGAACAGGGTAAATTAAACCAACACGTAAATTTTTTTCAACTTCTGCTTTAATGGCAGTGGCCTTCTTCGAATGAACACGACGAAGGCATTGACGTACCGACTTGAAATTAGGGTACATATTAATCGCGTGTTCAACAATACTAGTATTGATGCTTGGCATTTCCTCGTAAGACCAAGAAAATACATCACGAAATTCACGAAAGAGAGAGCGATACGTTTCGAGTTCTGATGAAGAACAAGACACACTGACATGAATGTTTTCTACAACGCCGAGTTTGGTCAAAATATCGATAGAAATGGTTTCTTCAATATTTGACAAATTTTTCTCGGAATAGATTTCATTAATAGGAAAATAATTTGAAAATAAAGTTTTGATTGATGGGTGATATCGTTTTCTAAGATTATCATCTTCATAATCTTGAATATGGAAAAGATGATGATGATCTTCCCATGGTTCTCCTTCTAACGTCATGGTTTCCAGAATATTCTCATCTGTCAAGAAAGTTGAGGAACGAGGATTAGATGGAGTACCATAATCTAATGAACGATCAACCCAAATGACTGGCGACAGTGATTTCATATTCACCGCCCAAGCCATGTATATTGATTTCTATGCCAGCTCAATTGGCCTTGGCGGCAGAAACTCATCCAACGTAACAACTTCAAAATCACCCGTACTCTTCCTTAAGCCAGATGGAGTGGAAGAGATCATGTAGCAGGTCTCTATGTTTGCAATATCTATCGAAGTTGTAGGCGGCGGTAATACAAAGGTTCCCATGAGAGTGGAATCCTTTAAGAGTCCTACACCAATGTTCTGAAGTCTGAATTGGGGTGTGTGAACTAGCGAAACACTTCCAGGTACCTGGGAACTGGAAGCAAAGAAGAATAGATGATTGATGATTGTGATGAAACCTTTATGTGGAAAGGAAATCATTCTAAAATATGTAGAGATGATCGTAGTCATAGCATATACCCATGGCCTTCCAAGTAAAATATTGTAGTCAAGGGGTCTGTCAATGACCTCAACTTTAAAATTCACTGTTTTTCCCCCTAGTTCAACATGCACGTTGTTGATAATACCACAAGGATTATATGTATGTTCGTCGAAAGCTTTCAACTTCGTTGGCAATTAAGATAGGCGCGGAGAGCCAAGTGACTTCCAATAGTTTAGAGAAATAATGCACGTAGATGCTCCCTCATCAATAATAGTACGATGAAAAAGGTGATTGAGAACATTTACTTGGATGAAAAATTCCAATTTTTCTGGTAATTGTGGCACATAGCCCGTATGATTAAACACTACGAGATTAGAATCTTTTAGATCAATTCCACCAATTGCTGACAATAAAACCTATTTATGGAGGGAAACTTTTGTAGCACCTAAAGCCCTAACATAGTTGAAGGGGATTGAGACAAATCTTCAACTATATTATAATTTTAAGCAGCTCTGGCTCGAGGTTTAAATGGAAATTTATGAATGACTCCTTTCGGTGGCTTAATTGTCAATTCAGGAATAACAAGTGGCGGTATTGATTCTGTAGACGGATCCGTGGTCGAGGTAGTAGGTTGATAAGTAGCCTGACTACCGTAATATTTATTATGCGTTGACACCAAAACATCAGTCGATGGCTTCATGGCATACATCATAAGTAGTTGTGAACTAGAAGCTGGATCTGTAGCAACTAAATTTGTGTCTGGATTCATAAATGGATCTGTCAACATAGCTAACGCATGTGAGTTCTTAACCATTTTTGAGACTTCAGCGCAGTGAGGAAAATATCTACAAAATTTTCATCATTACAGATTATGCAAAGGTAGCTAAGTTTCCAATTTCCAAAAAATTGATCAGATGATCTTTCCTGCAGGGTAGAAGTTTCCTTTTTCTTTGATTTCCATTTTTTCTTACTTTCGGGTTACTTGTCACTTTTTCCCTTGTGATATGACACGACATGGATTTTGGAAGAAGGCGTAGGATCAGATGTAGTAGAGTGATGTGTGCTTGCAGTATCGATTATACCATCTCTAGAATGCGAGTCCTTGGATGGAGGAGGAACAGTAAAATTAGATCGCGACACATCGGGAATTTTCTTGTAGAGCATGCCAGAATGAGTATAAATCAAGTCTAAATATTGGGCACGAGCAATGATCTTCTATTCAGTGACAATGCCACCCTTAGCCACATCCTCAGTTATAGATGGTAAAATGGACTTAATGAACCATTCAACACGGAGTTGATCAGGAACAAATGTCTTAACCATTCTACGACGACGACGCCACTCATGAATATGAACAAAAATTTGAGTAGCATTAGTATGTTTAGAATTAGTCAAGAGTTATGTTCTAGTTTCATATCGTATGGGTAACTGGAAGTGGGTCAAAACTACCGTAGCTAGGGTAGTGAAATTATAAAAAAAAACTCTTGGTAACTCAATGTACCATCTTACGGTCGGACCAGTGAGCATACGCTAGAAAAGACGTAGTCGAACAGATTCATCATTTAGGGAGTTAGATGAACACCACAAATGATAAGTAATAACATGAGTTGATAGGTCTTCCCCAGGGTTTCCATTGAAATTTGGAATATCTGAGGGTAATTTACTAGGTATCATCAGCCACCAAGGAGCATATTTGATTGGATCATTGGTGATATGGTTTAAATCCTGTAATTCTAAAGTTGCAAAAAAGGGAAAATTTTGATTAAGGTCAGCTTGAGCATAGCCAGAGTATGATGGAATTTCTTGGGCAATAGACCTTTGAGCACCAGCATAAGGAATCTATTGCTGGTAACCCAGATAGGGGTTTTTTTGATAGGAAAACGCTTGAGGATTCTGTTGACCAAAACCTGGATATGTCGTTGAAATGAAGGTTGTGGAATTTGTGCTTGTGGCTGCCAAGGGGTCTGTCCACCAATGTTATAACCCAAACTTGGATATCTTGGATTCGGTTGCGAATAGGTATAACCTGGTTGCGATTGCAACATCCCATAATATGGTAATCTAGCTTATGAATAAATGATTCTGAATACAAGTGGTCGTTGTAATCCAACTAAAGGAGTTGGAGTCTGAGCTCCCAATACTTGGGGGTATTGGGTTGAAGGACTCGCCTAAGACGGTTGAGGTAGAACAATTTGAGTCCGTAACACAGGTAAATATGTATTAACAAGTGGAATTGATGTGGGTGCAATAGGTTTAACTGACTGATACGAGTGTAAAACCATTTTTGATTGGATAGGCGGAGTGGGTTTCCATTGAAAAACATTCATTCTGAGATTAGGATGACCAAATAACAACGGAGTACTGTCGATGTGGGTGAACATAGGTTTCCCCCCAGCATGAGGAGTATAATAATATGGAAAATATTGTTCTTCAAATGAAAGGATTCCAGTTGAAATTGTATTGGATGGAATATACCCAGATGGACCATCTTGATATTACCCTGATGATGTGTATATAGGATCAAGCCATTCAGTACTCACTATAGATTTAGTAGTTAGGATACCAGACGATGACATTGGTGAAGTCCATGGGTTTGAGGATGCACCAAAGAAGGTTACATATAAATATCGGTAACCAGGTGAGACAGAAGGACCACCATATAAGCGTGACTCTGGTGAAGTCGTGAACATCGACAGGGTAGCAAGAGTAGGTGTTGTCATGATTGGAACAGATGGTCCAACCGAAGATGTTGGCTTACGCATGGTGTTTCGACCAGATGTATACCCTATTATATCTACGAGAACTATAATAGACATAATATCAGCAAAAGCAGAGGCAAGTGATTGACGAAAAGGCTCGTACATGTAAAGCTCTACCCCAAAATTAGTTGGAGCTAAAGGTGTTTCATCTTGTGGTATTTCTTTAATCGAAATTAAACCAGGTGGAAGGATTTCACCGTCAGGCCCAAAGTATATTTCAGGAGGTTGACTACGCAATATGGGAGACTGAATGGCTACAATATATTGCAGGGTGATCGATACAGGAACAAATTCTGGTCGTTCGACTTCGGGATTCAGATGTTCTACGAAAAAAGAGACAGGATCTAGATAAATTTCTAGTTGAACAACTTCGAGTTCGGGAGGTATGGTATCACTGATTGGATGGATTGTGACCACGGGTGGCTGTGAGTACTCCGTCTCGACAATAGTAGATGAACAAATATTTGTAGAAACAACTTGTGCCATCTCTGGTATATGTGAGGATGATGCTACACCAGAGGTTTCGATAGTACTAGTTTCGGTAAAGCGATGTCACCTTCGCCGACCAGAAGTGGCTTTTAGTGGTAAAGGTTGTTTCAGTGCTATTCTACACGGATGATGGGGAAAGGTATGTTCTTCTTCCACGATGACTGATTTATTTTATGAAGAAAAAAAAATAAACAAAATAAAAGGGTGATTCTAGGAAAAAGGTTTACCAAGAAATTGTGAACTACAGAATACCTCTTGGTGAACCAAGAAGTATGAGCAGGAAATCTCCCCAAATTCTATGTTTGATATATCACAATTTACAATGCGACTGACTCAGTTCACTATGAACGATAGAAACCTAAAGTTGTCCTCCCAAATATATCTGAAGGTACGTGGAGGCCCAATTCCATATTAGCGCTTTCTAATGCGAAACTGCATAGTGAGAGCACCCCTTTATACTTTTCGTACTAGAACACCGCCCGATATACCCAAAGGTACATGGAAGAGATCCGATATACTTACATACGTGGAGTGAGGTATCACACTTGGAATGTATCGCCGACAATTAACGACAAGTTCTATGTTTGACGACGCCAGGACACGTCTCTAGCCTAGACCTTCTAAATGTTATCGTTATGGTTCCAAGGCCTTTTTAGGTAAATTGATGTAAATTTTAAGTTGATCTTTTTTATCAATTTTCCTTTCAAGGTTCACCGCGATGATGTGATGGAAATTCCTAAAATGAAAACTAAAATGATAAACAAACTTTTCAATTTTATCTTTTTCAATGAAAATCCTAGCTGCTAAGGGAAAGAGAAATAAGTTTTGAGAGCAAACAACAAAGTGCACAAACTAATATGCAACTTTCCTAATTTGTTCCTATGCAAAACACGCAATTTACTAGATGAAAATGCAGGTTTTTCTTTTCAATATCCTTAATGTGGATGAAAAAATGAAATTATGATGAAAAGAAATCTTGGGTAAGCCCAAAATCTCCTTTCATGTAAAAAACTCGAACCTGGCCTGTGGGTTATGGCCCATTAAGCCTTCACGGAAGCGTTTTTTAAACTTTTAAACCTTTTAATATTCAACCGTGGATCTCTTTTAAAATCGAGCCATCCCTTTAATCCACTTAAAAACACGGCGTTTGAACGACATTTACAATCACTGCACAATTATATAATATGTGTTAAAACCTCGTGGCTACACATTATACAAATGCACAGGAGTATTGTATAGATTCTGTTCCAATCCGCTTTATACAGGTCTCAAAATATATACCATCGCCTCTATAAATATCGGCGATCACACTCCACACAACTCCGATTCAATGCAAATCTCCATTTCTCCGATCCGATCCACTTACCACAGCTTCGATACGAACAATTGGCAATCGGAGATCGCAATTTCAATGTGCTTCCATATTTAGACTCTTCACGTTTCTGATTCCTCTTTAATTAAGGAGCATTAGATGCTCCTGCATCAGACTCCCGAGGTAAAAAAAATTATGACCTCCTGGTCATATACTTCTCGTGGTCCTTAGCAATTCTACCCACTGCATTTCTTCAGTGGAAATGCCTTCATGATCTTCTGTGAGCTGCAACCAACCTCTGCAGTAACAGTCTTCTCTGTTACACGATACCTCACCAAGCCCTCCTCACTCGGTCTTTTGGCATCCTTCTGGTTCTCTCCTCTGGAACCAATTGAGCACACCTTGCTCTAGGTTGCTGCAAATCTTCTCACCTTCCGCTGTCGCCATCTGCACGACGGTAAGACCATAAACTCTCCAGCTTAACACAACTGTACCTCTTTCCCCTTCTGCTTGCATTCTTCCTCCTTCTCGCAGGAAATCCTTTCTCTGCTCTGATACCACTTGATGAAAAGAAATCTTGGGGTAAGCCCAAAATCTCCTTTCATGTAAAAAACTCGAACCTGGCCTGTGGGTTATGGCACATTAAGCCTTCACGGAAGCTTTTTTTAAAATTTTAAACCTTTTAATATTCAACCGTGGATCTCTTTTAAAATCGAGCCATCCCTTTAATCCACTTAAAAACACCGCGTTTGAACGGCATTTACAATCACTGCACAATTATATAATATGTGTTAAAACCTCGTGGCTACACATTATACAAATGCACGGGAGTATTGTATAGATTCTGTTCCAATCCGCTTTATACAGGTCTCAAAATATATACCATCGCCTCTATAAATATCGGCGATCACACTCCACACAACTCCGATTCAATGCAAATCTCCATTTCTCCGATCCATCCACTTACCACAGCTTCGATACGAACAATTGGCAATCGGAGATCGCAATTTCAATGTGCTTCCATCTTTAGACTCTTCACGTTTCTGATTCCTCTTTAATTAAGGAGCGTTAGATGCTCCTGCATCAAATTATATGCATCAAATAAACAAAAAACAAATTCTTTCTTCTTTAAGAAACGATTAATTTAACAACAATTTCTTTTTTAGGAAAAATGAAGAATGGAACTACAATTTTTCCTACAGCAAATGAATAATTTAACGACAATTTCCTTTACAAAAACGAATGGATCTAATGAATAAATAAAATACTTTGAATTTTCTTTGTCAATGATAAAGAAAAACACTTAAATAGACATTGAACAAACTTAATTTTCAAAGGAGGAAGAATCAGGAAAATTCATTGGTCTCTATGAGGTATCAGACAATTGAAAACACAACAAACAAATGGCTGAGAATGACAGCAATGAAAAATTCAAATGGAATTTGGTTGGCTAAGGGGGTAACACAGTCTCTAAAGGGAGACAGTGCATTGCAATGGACCCCTACATAACACACTTCTAATGAAATTATTTGATTCAAAAGTCTAATAATTGAAAGTAGATGCTACTAGGTGGATAAGAAGAGGCAAAAACACCAGGAATAAAAGGAAAATCCCCAGTGGAGTTGCCAATTTGTTATGAAGAATTATGATATACGGATAAATCAAATTCCCTAAATGTGGTGCTATGCATTTAGAACAACAGATTAGCGGCTTTGCTATCACTTTCTCTAAGAGTAAATAGACACATGTAGAAATAGAAGAACCTACTTGTGATCCAAGCACTTCCTATTCTCCTTCTGTCACTTTTGCTGTAGGTTCCAATCCAACTTAGATCGCTGGATTGATTCCTGTACGTATAAATAGAGAACAACAAAATATTTGAAATATAAAGATGCCTAATTATCTTAATTAGTTAAATCGATTAAACATGCAACACACATATCATTCAAGAATCCATTGCATGAGAAATAGAAACATAAACAGATACATATATGGGAAAATGAACATCAATCTTTATTAAAGAGTAGAAGGGGGAGGTTACAACCAATGATCAATTTGATGTCACCAGCTCTAGCCTCATCACAATCTACATCTCACCAGCAACATATCAATTCTATCACTCTCTCAATTGAGAATAAACCAACATTTCTTTACCAAAATTCTTCCTTCCCTAGCACTAGGACCTGTGCTCAATTTATAGAGAAACTGAAGGTAGTTTCTAAGTCAATCACTTTCTAATAATAGGAAAGGCATGTTCCCAAGATCAGAGGTGTTAGAGAGACACTTGGATTCTAAGTCTGACACATATGGACTCTTCTAGAAGGCATTTTCCATGTGGAGATTCCAAAACAATGAGATTTTTTCTCCCATTTAACCAGCGCACTCTTGAATGTCGGGAAGTGCATTGTAGTGCACCCTTGAATGGAGGGAGCTGCATATGCAATGCAGTTAGTCCCTTGTGAGGCATCGTTGGTGACCTCATAAGTGATGTAACATATACTTCAAACCTTGGAAATCTTGCAATAGAAGTCATGAATGATTTGTTCTTGTCTTAGGGTATGTAGCAACTGAAATGATAGGGGATGATAGATCCTATTTCATTGGTCCTGGGGATGACGTCCAGTTTGACTAGGTCATGGGGGATGATGCCGAAATTGACATATAAAAAAAAATATGTATGTTTTTTAGACAAAACTTCTTATGTATGTATGGGGCCTGGCTCGTTTCCATATTTTGATATAAAATACTGTTATCCTTCTCTTTAAAAAAAAAAAAATTCATCCACTCGTTCTATAATAAAAAAACTCTCATATCATTAATATGCCCAGACTATATATATTCTCTTGTTTGAATACATTTTTAGAATAGAAATAAGGATACCCCCTTAGGTGAAGGTAGGAAAACCCTTTTAACGTGAAGTAGGAGGATTCATATCCTCGTCGAATTTTCTTTCAAGTTTTTCTCTATCGACAAAACAATCCAGGAGCGAACAAACCCTTAGCGAGATAATGAATAGACAATGAAAAAATTTATTAGTGACTAAAAAACTATGACTACAACATACCCTAAAAAATATACAAGGAAAAGGGTGTAGGGGTTACTTAAGAAAAAGGGGAAAGTATTTGAGGAAGGCTTGCAATAAAATAGGAACATTCTTGAGAAAAATCGATGAAACTATATCTGAAAAAGAGAAATAAACCTTCTAAGGATAACATGTTGAAGCAAAAATGCTTGAATGAATCCTAGTTTTCCTCACTAGGAATTGAATAATACCTATAGAGGAAAACCTTTGAGTAATATAAGCATCGATGAAAATAACAAAATAAATTACATGCAAAATTAAGCGAAGAGTAGTCGCCAAACTTCTTAACGATTGTATAATTATGTGTAAAAAACCAATAATAAAAGAGAACCACAGATAAGGGTATCATTAAACCCTAAGTAGTACAGAATAGAAGTCAAATTGTGGTTAATAAGATCAGAAAAATAAACAATTCGTACCCTGATAAATTATCCGAGAAGGCTCTATGTCTAAACACTGAATTGGAGTCACGTAGCCATACTCACTCAATGCTTAATCGGTATAGAATCCATAATCCGCGAATCCAATGTCAAAATGGGGTAATACCTTTGGAAGTCGATTTTTCTCTGGAACAATGGGAAAAGGAGGGTGAATGGTTATGGGGTTGAAACCCTAGAGAAAATAGAGATAAACAAGTATGCGAACTTGCATATCAAAACTGAGCCATTAGGATGAACCTTATAGAGCTAATGAATTACTAGATAAACTTCATTCTTGACTACGAAAAAACCTATTTCTTGGAATTTGATAGCATCAGAGTACACGTGAGTAATAAATAATAGCGAATTAAACAAAAGGACTAGTGGATAGAGGAGAAAACTCTCCTCAACCTTTTGCAAAGTGCTAGAATGCAAGGAAGAATGGAAAAATTAAATATTACAAGGGTAGATTAATCAAAACACAACCCTAACACATCACCACCATTGGATCGCTTTGTGATCCCAATCAAATCCAAAACCCAAGGCCAAGTGAAGGAGGCTATGTGGATGGTACATAAGGGACTACACGTCAAATTCATGTGACTAGCCTAAGGTCAAAGCACATTCCCCTCTTAATATTATGTGTTAAAGTTTAACCCTATTGCCAAATATAAAAGGGTGAGTGGATGTTGGAAGGTGGCTTACAAACGAGCCATGATGTATATAAAGAAAAGACTATGCTCGTAATGTAAAGACATACAAAATTTCCAAGGTCCATGGATAAACTAATATGCCATGGGTGGAGCTCCGTTGTGTGGCACCTAATCTTACAGAGTTAACATTTGAATAGCCTAGTATAAGAGTCACGTTCTACACATGGGGGATTCCCTTGTGGAGATTAAAAGGGTCTGTTTGAGCCCAATAATCCTAAACCATAAAGAAATAATGACCGATGGAAGTTATGTTAATATGAGAATCAATAGATGTGAAAGGAACTTAACCATGTATTCAACATTCTAAATTGTATATGCACATTAGTGTGGAGGAAATCACATATATGAGAGCAGTAATTCAACACAGAATTATTTTTGGATTTTCAGGTAAATTACATGTTATATATAAAAATAATTTGTAAAGAGTATAAATATAAAAATAATTCGTAGAGAGCATAAATAAAAAATAGAGCAAATTATGAAAACTTTATTTAATATTTTAGTATAGTTTTATAAATTAAATGACAATTATCTATTTATAATAAGTATCAATATATTTTTAGTATATTTAAAATAAATATAAATAAACTTTTACAATATTTCTAAAGTTGGAAAAAATAAAAATATCATAAAAATTAACTAAATTATATTATTATTATTATTCAAAATATCTAATAAGTTAAACATATGATAATGATGATGATGGTTAACTTGCACTAAGACTATCAGACCTAAAGAAAAGAGTTATTTAATTTGATTTAAGATTTTATTCCTATGCTTAAAGAGTTTGGACAGAAGCCTCCCGAGCTCACTATAATTTTGACATCTTAAAAGGCTAGGAAGGTTAGTATTGCAACAAAGATTATGAAATTGAGTTCTAATGTGGTTGTACATCGGGCACTCTATGAGGAAGTGATTTTCATCCTCGATGTTCATATTCTCACACAGATGAGAGATCCTTTCCATCCATGGTGTTTTAGGAACTGTCCAACGAACTGTTTCACTATGGAGCTCATGAGCGTTCATTCTAATGTTGGCTATATTAATTTTCTTCTTTGAGCTAGTTAAAACAGAGAGATACTTTTGATCTTCTAAAGTGGGGTTGATGACCTCCTTATGAGCAGTCATTTACATTAAACAAAATTATAATTCTTAGTTATGAGCAGTCATTTACACTTAGTCTACCAATAAATGTTTTCTTACAATATCATGAACTAATATCAAAAAAACCATAAATCATTTCCCATGACATTTTCTTTAATTAATAAATTTAATTATAAGTGAAAAAAAGACATAACTACTTTGAAAATATATCTGAGTCTTTGATGTAAATACATTACAAATAAAATTTTAAAATGTTTTCACTTTAGATAAACGCCTACTATCCATTTTATTATTATTGATAATTAAATTAAAATTATTAAAATCTTATTTGAAAATAAACATATATATATCTAAAACTAGCATGTATAGACAATAATTTAAAAAAAAATTATATTTTCATTTATTTGTGAACAAAATAATTTTATTTTTTAAAATGCTACAAAATTCCTTAAGAGCGCTACTGGTTAAATTTAAAAAATTTTAATTATTATTCTAGGTTTAGGAAAAAAAAAACGGTGACATATTAAAGACGTACTTAAAAAATTTATAAACTATTCTTACAGCCTATTCAAAAGAACACTCTTATAGCTGTCTCAAAACAAAAAAGCCCTTTACACACCACTTCGTGATCCTTGGAAAAAATGAAGTCATATTCTGGGAACGTAAGCATTATATGATCAACCCAGTGAAATGGAAATATATTCTTTTGCAGGATAGTTAATATGTTCCAGATATCATTTTTTTTTCAGAAACAATACGAGGCAAGATAAAATTCCTCTATTCATGAGATCGTGCACGGTGTGTTCATACCAAAAGTTTACTGGATGGAAAAAGAATTTCCCAACTGATGTTTGTTCGGCGTGTTTCATGACCATAGTCATGATTCATTTCTTAATATTGAAGTATTGCAGGTGCTATGGAATAAATTTCTATCTGCGTTTTAAACTTGTTTCTGAGAATCTACGAATAATGTGTGTGAGATTATTTCATGTAGAGTGATGATTAAACTACGTTAACAAACATCGTTATAGCGGAGCAGAACGCCAACTTAGAGAAGAAAATTGCTGAAGGCAATTTATACTAGATGAAAATAAACCATACCCTATGATGCAACATCGTAAGCCATCAAGAACATTTCTAATGAAACTGTTAAAACTATCCGTAACCATATGACTGAGCATGTGGCATATTTTAAGAATGACATCTAAATATTTTATTAGATTCATGAACATTTCCTCATTATAATTGGACTGAGTTTATATTTTCATAATCTATTTTTGTTTTTGAAGTATATAGGCAAAGAATAGAATTTTTTTTTTTAGCATAGGAAAATGTCTTTTTCTTTTTAATACTAAATGGATTACATATCAAAGAGTTAGGGTATGGTTAGTTATGTTTTGTTTATAGTTGAGAATAGATATTTATGGCTAACCCTCTTGACTATGATTGATATGGTTGATTATCGGTCATTACGAAAAATTAAGGTTTATTATTTATAATCATGGATGACAATGCTAATTATGGTTGGCCATAGTTGACCATAAAGACCATGGTGATCATCATTTTTTATGGATCGACATGGTTGACCATGGAGTCTATGGTGATCACTGTTAACTATGTTTGGCCTCTATGAGCTTGTTTACCATGCCTAACAATGGGGTGACCTTGTTGACCATGGTTGTCCATATTATCTATTGTCAACTATAGTTTTATATGACTCACAATGGAGGACCATGTTTAATAATCATTGAAGATGGTTGTATTATGTTCTTCCCATTTTGACATTTATATGTATTCAACTAATTTTCACATTGAGTAATGTTTGTCATATTGTGATGTCCGATAATGTTTCTCACATTATGATATCATAATATTTGTCGCACTGCAACATTATGTAATGGTTGATCATATTTAACAATGGTTGATTATGTAGGACTATGATAGATTATTTTTTACCATGGTTGACCTTGTTTGGCATTGGCTTACCCTTTTTTTCCATCATTTCTCATATTAGACCATGTTTGAATGCAATTCTTGATTATTTTTTAATAATATATTTTAGAATAATGGTAGAATAATATATGTTTGAACCTATTGAATATAAATCAACCATAGTCTATGATAGAATGCAATGATGTGAGAATGGAAGACTATCATTAATTATGGTTAATTTATGGTTGAAAAGTGTTTATTATGGTTAATAAAAGGTGACCATGATTTTCCCTATTTAAATAGAGTATGAAATACTCTCGTTTACCGTATTTCCTACGGTTAGATGTACCTAACCATGTTTTACCACAATGACTATGTTTGAATACAGTTGATAATATATCCCATTGTTAACCATTGTTGTCCATGGTCAATCATGTTTAACAATGATATGTTATGGTTGAAAGCGTTATTTATGGTTTACCATATTTTACGATATCGTATATGTGACTATGCTTATCTATGTCCGACCATGACTGAAAGTCCATGGTTAACTATAGTTGAAGATGGTTGGCAATAGAGATACATGGTCGACTATAATTGACCATGTCAAACCTCATTGACCATGGATGATTACTATAAATTATCATTCAGTATAGATAACCATGTCTTACCATGGTTAAGTATGTTCCAATATTTTAGCCATATCAACGATGTTTGACCATGACTATTCATTTTGACCATGGTTTTCCATGTTCTCTTTGAGTGAGAATGGATAATCATGCTTGACAATGTTTGACACTAGTTTACCATGGTTGGACGATATCCATCACTGCGACATTGGCTTATGTTTGACTTATTATGAGGTTTGGTGAAGTTTTTCATATTGTGAAATTGTATATTTTTCACATTATGAAATTCTAATGTTTGTTACACGACAACGTTAGGTTATAGTTAAATATGATTCAATATGGTTAACCTTGTTTAAATAATACAGACTATGTTTTACTTTCTTTGACAATGGTCTACCATGTTTGACTATGATAGATTATTCTTAACCATGATTAACCATGGTTGAATGCATTTATCGATGGCTAACCATGTTTGAAAATTGTTGTCCATGGTTAAAAATGGTTTCGGATAAGCGACTGCATTTGATTCTATATGGTAATAATAGAAAATGGGTGAATATAGGTGATCATGTTTGACAACTATTGACCATAAAAACCATGAAGGCCATGGTTAACTATTTTTAGCCAAAGATACCATGCTAACCATGGTTGACTATGTTTTGACCATGTTGACTATGGCTGACCATGGTTTTCCAAGTTGTTTATTGTTGACCATGGTTGTCTTTGATTGGCTATGTATGACAATATTGGTTAATGCTTGTCGATGTTTGACTATTGTTGGATTGTGTTTATCACATTTTGATGTGGGGAAATGTTTCTCATATTTTGATGTCATAGATTTTCCACAATGGAATGTTTAATAGATATGTTTGATTGCATCAAAAGGTAACGTTGGTAAGTGATTATGTTCAAATGAAATGTCAAGATATGTTTTTCACATTATGTCACTAAGTTATTTTCATCAATTGTGGCAATGGGTTTTGTTCAACATAGTACAATATCATGTTATACTCATCACATTATGATATTTGTAATGTCTTCCAAAATGAGATGTTGGGATATGTGGTAAATTTTGATGTCAGTAAACTATGTCACAATTTAATAGTCTAATATGTTTGTGATTTTATGAGGTCGTTCAATATTCAACACAATGTTATAGGGGTGTATATCAACCTTTTTTTTTCTCTATTGTGGTTGGGTAATGTTCAATACGTTTTGAAAATGTCTTCCACTTTCATCTCATAACGTTTGTCCCATTGTGATTTTCTGCAATGTTTGTCGCATTATGACATCGGGTGAATATGACACATTGTAGTGTCAATGTTTGACACATTGCAACATTGTGTAACATTTTTCATATTGTGTGAATGATCATTTATAATCATTTTAAGGAGATTTTCTATAAATTGGGCTCATTTAAACTTATTATAAGGTCATACTAAAATAAATCTTTCGGGAAAGCACATGAGAAATTTTAGAACCGACGCATTTCGAACTACTAAATGTAGTTCATCATCAGGATAATGAAGACTGACTCATCCGACTATCCATATATATATATATATATATATATATATATATATATATATATATATCATGCAGAGAAAATAAATGGTCAAAACCTAATGGAAAAAATAGATATTAAAAAATGATCACAAATATAAATAAATAGATAAATAAAATTAAATTAAAAATAAAAATAAAAATCTCATCCTAAATTAATAAAATAATAAAAATAAAGACCAAGTCAAATAAATAAAACAAAAATAAATAAATAAACTAAAAAAATAGCCAAAATCATAAAACTAATAATAAAGACTAAGTCAAAAAATAAAAATAAATAAATCAATAAATTAATAAAAAATAATAATAATAAAAATAAAATAAAATAAAAATAATAATATATATATATATATATATATATATATATATATATAATCAAAATTAAAAATAAAGAATTTAAATAAAAGGATTATAACAATAATACTACCTAAAAAGAAAATATACTAAAACTATGTCAGCAATAGAAATAATATATAAAGTATAAAATAACCAAGTAAACAACAAACCTCAAACACATATTAAGCAAAAACATAGGAAAAAAAAAAAGAGAGGAAATCACAAAAGGAAGGACCACTACTGGGAGAAAAGAGATGGAATCCAACAACTACTAACTTTCCACTCGTCATCCCTATTCAACGTACGGGGCCTTTTCTCAATCTCAATAGCTTCCATAAATTTACGGTGATGGAAATGCTCAACCCTAGCAATGACTCTGGATTCTTCCAAACAAATGTGATGCTTCGTCTTCACTGCATGTTCAAATAGAGCTGAGGACTTCGTTCTACCATGCCTGATATTCGAAGAATGCTCTTGAATCCTTCTATTAATCCACCGACTTGTTTCTCCAATGTAGGGAATCCCGCAGGAGCATGGGATCAAATAAACACCTTTCACACTTTTGGGGTCAAATGGGTCTTTAATAGATTTAAGGGAACCACGAATGGTGTTCAAAGGTTTAAAAGAGGAGGAGACCTTATGCTTCCTTAAAATCTGAGCGATCTTGTCAGTGGTACCTTGTATAAAAGGAAAATTAACTCTACCAATAGAATCATATTTTACATTTTTCTGATTCAGGCCTCTGCTAGCATTCACGAAAGCCTTCAAACCCTGACTTTCACTATAGCCATTCTATTGAAAGACACTAAGGAGATGGGCCTTCTCTTCATTTAAATGATCCTTATATGAAATTCTAAGAGCTCTCGTGGCTAAAGTGTTAAGGACTCAAACTTTTTGAGCTAGAAGATGATGAGAGAAAGAATGAAAATATTGCTTGGCGTGAGTTTTCTTCCGAAAAACACGGTGCAAGAAAGAGCCATTATTATTTCTAGAGATGAGAACATCAAGGAAAGGAAGGCTTCCATCAGTCTTTGTTTCCATCTTGAACTTCATGGAGTCAGATTGATTATTCAGGTGTTGAAGAAAATAATCTAACTCTTGACGGCCATGAGACCATTTTATGAAGGTGTCATCCACAAACTGCTTCCAAACCTTGTGTTTAAAAAGAGTAGAATCCAAAGCTTTAGATTGAGAAAAGGCCCCATACATTGAATAGGTATGACAGGTGGAAAGTTAGAAGTTGTTGGATTCCATCTCTTTACTCCCAGTAGTGGTCCTTCCTCTTGTGTTTTCCTCTCTTTTTGTTTTCCCTATGTTTTTGCTTAATATGTGTTTGAGGTTTGTTGTTTACTTAGTTATTTTATACTTTATATATTATTTCTATTGCTGACATAGTTTTAGTATATTTTCTTTTTAAGTAGTATTATTGTTATAATCCTTTTATTTAAATTCTTTATTTTTAATTTTGATTTTATTTTTATTATATATATATATATATATATATATATATATATATATATTATTTATTTATCTATTTTATTCTTTTTATTTTATTTTATTTTTATTATTTATTTATTTTTTTGACTTAGTCTTTATTATTAGTTTTATGATTTTTTCTATTTTGTTATTTATTTATTTATTTATATTTTCTTATTTGAATTGGTCTTTATTTTTATTATTTTATTACTTTAGGATGGGATTTTATTTTTATTTTAATTTAATTTAATTAATTAATTTATTTATATTTTTGACTATTTTTTAACATCTATTTTTTTCCTTAGGTTTTTTTGTAGATTAACTTTACTACTGCATGATATATATATATCTATATCTATATCTATATCTATATCTATATCTATATCTATATATATATATATATATATATATATATATATATATATGGATACTCGGATCAACCAATCTTCATTATCCTAATGATGAACTACATTCAGTAGTTCGAAACGTGTCGGTTATAAAATTTATCATGTGATTTCTCGGAAGAATTATTTTAATATGATATGGATCATAGAAGTTTACACTCTAAAAAAATTATTATAAGGTCATTAATAATAAATCAACTTAAATTTTATCGATGTTGTTCTGTGTTTTTTCTGAGAAAGCTTATGTACACCACACATCAATCATCATGTATGCATTGCAGCATGATCTATAAAATACTAGAATAATACAATTTTATTTTTATAAATCTGAACCTTCTATTAAATGAAAATGTTAATATTTACATAGATATTGCAGATAATTCTATTGGTCTCAACTCAACCAATTTTGTTGACTAGATCTAACCAACCGAGACAAACATTCCAAAAAATAAAGAAGCTAGTCAACCAAAACTTTTAGGGCCAAGGATGTAAAAAAAAAATCAAAATATTAAACAAAACACCAAGGGACATGGTCAATCATCTAAAGTGGAAAAACTAGTATTATCCGGCCCAATCCTCGGTGGACTGGGAGGACGGTGACTAAAGGTGACATGTTTCTCTAGGTGTACCGACGAGGCTTCCAACTACTCTAGTTTCTCTAGGATATGGGCATGCCCATATAACACCACCACTACATGTTGCCTCAAATGACACTAGAAGTACTGGATCTAGGTTAGAGCTTCTATCAAGGCCTTGTTCTCCTCTTAGTGATTCTTCTCGAACATCTCGAACTACGCTTTTATAGACTACTGCGAATGAGCTCGAGCAACACGAGGGGGTTTTACACCCATTCTTTTCAATAGATGACGACCTCTTTGAGAGCCTGGGGCTCAGACTTCCCCGCTCCTCGTTGAAATTGTAGATTGGGTCACCTTTCCCTGAGAACGTCCTCTCATTGCTGACTCAGGGGCCTTAATTTTGTCATCAGTAACAATTCAAGAGCTCCATATAGGGTCCATGGAAGATAATAAATAGGGAGTACCTACAAAAAACAATTCCTATGAATAACACCACAACACCTCCCAATTCATCCACATGGGGGCACCACTTACAGTTACGCACCACCATTGATCCACCATCAACACCACACCAACATTGAAACTAATAAATTTTTACCAGTTCCAACACTAGATAGGCATGTCACACAAACTGTCAAATCTCCAACCGCACTGGTATGGAATCGACTGCAAGTATGAAAACTTTAGACCAAAATTGTAGACCACCATCGAATAATACCAAGCCACCATAATTCAAACTGTCACCCCTAAATTCCATGACCAAGGGCTTGACCACGAAAATAATAAACCTTGTAACCTACTGTTGAGTCAAAAAGGTGATTGTTTTAAGGGTAACCTTAATTCTTTACATTAATTATCAACCTAGGGCAAGTCTTGTTATTTCAAGAGTGTAAGAAAAATATATGCAAGTGACATCGGAGGTTAACTACTCGATATCATTCTAAGAAAGATTATCTAATTCTCGAAGTTCAATCAAACCAACTTGAAAGTGAACTATGAAATACTTCAGACCAATAAAAGGAGCAAATTCTTGTTCAAAGCTTATGCAGAAATAACCACTCAAGACTAAAATAAATAATAGATTGCAATTGAACAACACACTTTGATGAATTGAAAATCTACCTTAATGAATTGAACAACAACCTTAACGAATTGAACAACCCTAATGAACTGAATAGAAATCCTAATGAATTGAACATCAATCAATTATTCTAGATTTTGCAATGGAATTCTCTATCAATCAACTAATAGAATCGTTCGAAATTAAACATCAAACCAAATGTTCATACTTATGATGGAAATATTCAAGAAGTAACTGAATACATAGTTGAACAACAACTACACTGAAACTAGTTTAACGAATGTAAAAGCATCATTTCTTGATAAAGGAACATTAATGATAAATCTAACCTAGTGAAAAGGAAGTTATAAAATATCACACCTGCGATTAACCAACTAAATGATAATGCTATGAAATGCAAAGGATAATTGAAAATGCAAGATCCATAAATAAACATATAGCACAAAATAGCAGGAGAACTCCCAGGGACTGGGCTCGAAGCCTCTAGAATTCTTCTACGAAGAAATACTCAGAAATATTTATACTGAAAATGCCAATTTCTTCATTAATTAATAGAGCAATACATTAGCAATAACTCGAAAATTTTGTCTGAATACGTTTATTATAGGAGAATTATAGTACATGAACTCCCTCCCTATCTCCTCCACCTCAAGTATTTTATAGCTTAAAGGTGAAATAAAATAGAGTAATGGATCCTTCCGATTAGGAGATCCTGTCACTTTGTGGCTATCAAATGAATACTCCACGATTAGGTGTGCCTCTACATCTTCCGCTGATTCATAGGAGATGATACAATTCTGTTTTCTTTTCTTTTCTGTAGTTATTTAGTCATTCTGGTCAGTAGTTTGGCTATTTCGCCTCCCTATCAATAAAGACAACAATAAATTAGTTTTTTTTTCTATTAAACACACCTTTTATCAATAATTAATTCTACCTTTTGCATTATTTTCCTTTACATTATTATTGCTAAGTTGAAGGAAAAACATATAAAATGAAATGACAAATTGTGGTAAAGATAGGGGTAAAATGTACCATTTCCTAAGCCCAACATACTCCCATGCTTACCTTTTTGCAGGTCCTCATGCAAACAGATGGTTGAGGTGTAGTTGGGTTAAAGAATATGCAGGATTATACATCTTCCTTCTAATGTCTAAACCATGTTTTTGTTTTACCTTTTCAAATGTTGAGTTTGTGTGCCCCTATGGTAACTCATAATCATGATGATAGTATTCAGGACGGTACCATATGATGGAGCATTTGTATCTTCACTTTATCCATGTAGGACCAATGTTCAAAATTTGGTTGATGTACAGAAGAAAACGGGAAGCAACAGCTTTGAATTTCCTATACCCAAATGGTTGTATGTTCTTAACATTATTTGTAGAGGCTTGCCATCTCTGTTTGGCTACTGATAATTCTTCTTCTTGAATATCCTGGAAGTATGCTCACCTATTCTGCACAATATCATTGTGAATATGTCCCAATTTGGTTATCACTCCTTTCTGTTGCATAAACTTCTTATGTTGAGTAAACAAGTATAGGGGTTTCGTAGGTCCCCTCCTGATCCATAGATCTAAGCCATGTTCTCTTTTCTGAAAGGTATTTTAGGCCTTAGCCCATCTAGTCTAACTTTTGGAAAAGGACAGAAAATCTTGGAACTGAACATCCCGTATGTAGGGACTGAGCTTACTGTCTCTATCCTCTTCTAGAAAGAAATTGTGCAAATACAATTTGCACAAAAGGTGCTTGGTTTGTTCATCCCGATCGTTACAACATTGGACAAACTCTTCAATGATTTTGAAGGCAATGGGTTTCCCTGCTCTGACAACTTTGATTTTTAGAAACATATATCTTTCCACTAAGAATAACACATAATTAGTGGCTGGTGGGCTTCAAGTCAATTCATCTCAGTAAAGAGAACAAACAACACTGGTTTTTTTCTTAGCTTGTTCCAGTTGGTCCTGTGTGTTATGAAACACACTCCAAAAATAGAAGAAAAGAGAGATCAATGCCTTATAAATCAACCACTTCAAGGGGGAAACCTCCAATACATTACATAAATGAACAATTCTTGGATGATACAAATGAAAAAACCTCCTTTCTATATATAGGAGTCCATCGAGCCACAATTTAATCCTAGTGGGGCCACAATGTAATCCTAGCCAACCTAACAACAATAATGTAAGGGAAAAATAATAAAAATATGGGGGTTACATGGGTACAAAAATAACAATAAGGTGGGATACACTAACATAATAAGGGGCTACACTATTAATATAGGGACTTAACATGCCCCTCTCCTTCAAACAAGTGTTGTCCTCAACGCTTGATTATTTCTTGATGCTTCTATATAAAATTTTCATCCTCCCATGTGGAATACTCTACACAAAACTTCTTCCACTTGCTGAGATACTCTGAAATTGATCGTACTTGTTGATTTCTTTTTTCTGTGACTGCTTCAAAACTTCTTTCGATGTAATGTTGATCTTCCTGTTGTTTCACTAGATTATGCACCAAAGTTAGGTTATCCTTTGAGAGTTGGAGAACTTGTTGTTGATGCTCGATGTGATCTTCCACTAATTTATCATCCATATTTGCTATTATTTGATCCTTCAAACCATCCAACTTAGCCTCCATTTCTGCTTTTAAACCATCTATGTCATCTTCGGTTACTCTTCGTAAGATCGAAATTTGTTGCACTTGGTACTGTAATTTTGATATCTTATACTACAATTATTCATGTAGTTTTTTGAGGGCTTAATGGGTATGGAATTATTTTTTGGAGGCATTATAGAACCCAATACTTATAAAAATTCTAAAATATGCCCTTGGAATCACTTCAAACTGATTTTTTTTCAAAGGATACTTATGTATTTCGAAAAACATACATAACTTTTTCTTGCTTTTGAGGAGCTTGATATTGAAACTAAATTATCTCTGTGATTTCGGATCTTCAATATCTAAAATTATGCCTTGAGGTTTCCCTCTAAATCCTCTTTCAAATGCCACAGGTCTGACCTGAGTTGAACTCTTCAAGGAAAATTTATGTCCAATCTCCCACAATGACCTAATTATGGACTGGTTCAGTAGAGTGAAATTGTACGGCTTGCCACGTACCACTATTTCCTCCTTTCGCTATAAAATTTACATACATGAAACTACAGTCCGTGTAATTGTGGCCACTTTTTATAGAATCTCAATCCGATGCTCAGAGAGAGAGTTATGAAGTTGTTCCCACGGTCACCTATCTGAGATAAAATTTAGGAGCCTGAAAAAATCCTAACTTCCACAGGTCATATCTCCAAAAATATTGTGAACCAAGATCTGAAATTTTTACAAGAGGTTCTTTAGGATTTCTGCTTCGCTCTATGAAAATTTCAGCTTCTGAAACCTTGTATAAAATATTTATAGTGACAATTCCACGATGACCTGTTTAGGTTAAATTCAAGAGCCTGCAAAAAGCCCTAACTTCCAAAGATCATATCTTCGAAAATCTTGTGAACCAAGCTCTGAAATCTTGTGAAACTGTTCCTCAGGGTTTCGACTTCGCATTCTAAAAATTTCAACTTTTGAACCTTCATAGAAAAAATGTTATAGCGAAAATTACACGATGACCTGTTTCGAGCAGCGAAACCCTAGAATCCAAAGCTCTGATACCAAATATTGTTAAACCCGCTCCAAAAATAGAAGAAAATAGAGATTAATGCCTTAGAAATCAGCCACTACGAGGGGTCAAACTCCAATACATTACATAAATGATACAAATGACAAAACCTCCTTTCTATATATAGGAGTCCATGGGGCCACAATGTAATCCTAGTGGGGCCACAATGTAATCCTAGCCGAACTAACAATAATAATGTAAGGGCATAATAATAATAATATGGGGGTTACATGGGTACAAAAATAATAATAAGGGGGGATACACTAACATAATTGTTGAGATTGCAACAAGATGATGAGCTTAGTGGAAAGGAGTCGCCTTCACTAAGTGGGCCCGTAGGCTATTTTTGGCGCAAAGTCTATTTTTAGACTATGTCTATTTTTAGACATATGGATCATGTTCTATGAGTTGCAGGATGCTATTTGTGGATGGTTGGTCAAGTCGGAAAAAATAGATGGACTTCTGTTTTTAGACATATTGGGCGGAATCTATTTTTAGATTGCCAGTCTAAAAATAGATATGTCGAATATTATTAGCTCTTAATAATATTTGAACTATAAACATTATCTTATTCTCTTGGAGCACTTCAGTTAAGTGCACAGATGTGGCACAGGAGCTGACAGAAGGAATTACGCTATTCCTGAGGGTTAAGTGGAGCTATTGCATGGAGACTTCGGTTAGAACTCATGTGAGAGAGTTTGATGGAGTTGATTGAGGAAGTTAGTGGAGTTGTATTCAGTTTAACTAATCTAAACATAGTTGAGCTAGTTGTATCTAGTCTAACTGATTGATACACTAGTGTGAGTGGTGTGAATTAATTATTAATTAATTCACTAATTATAAACTCATTAATCAACTAAAGAATACATCAGTTAACTTCAGTGCATGGACAGTTTCAGTGGAGACTAGTGGAGAGGTAGGTGAAAGAGCAAGTGTGAATATCAGTTGTGACTATACTGGTGCATGAGATTTGCACACACATTGATGGATATGCCAATGAGGATTGCGTAGTACATACTAGTGGGATTCGAACCTGGATCTTGGTATTATCCATATTGGATTGCGCAGTAGAGGCAGGCTAACAGGTGGAGCAGATTGGAGCATGTGTTTTGTATGATCTGAGCTTGTGTAGTGTGTAACAATTGGAGATTGTACTGAGAGCTTGTGAGGAGTTTGTACAATGATTGTTACATGATCTCTGTCATTATAATATACAGATAGTTGGGGGTTTTCAGCTTTAAGCTTTCCCATAAATACTGTGTTTATATGTGTGATTGTTTATGGTTTTAATGTGCGCATGCGATTGTTTAATTTTCGTAAATTGATGATCAATAGTAGAAGAGGTTATGTATTATGCATGAAGCTCAAATAGTGTGTGATCAAGATAATCTCGGTGAATAATTTAACAGTTATTCAAATTTCTACATGGTATCATAGCTGTATTGATCATTGGAGAAATTGCAAGACATTGAAGCGGCTGAGTTTTGTGCTGGTGGAATTCGAATTTGTAGCAGTGTTTTCTTGGTGTCGAAGTTGAGATGTCTTTCAACGGATTGCGATTGGAGTATGCCCTTGAGGGCAGCTCGAATTAAATTGCATGGAAGGACAGGATGGAGGCGGTGCTGGATGACAATGGGTTGAAGGAGTTCATAGATGTTGAAGTCCCAAAGCCTACTTCTAGCGATGCTGCCGTAATTGAGGCTTGGCAAAAGAAGACAGCAAAGTGTCGAAGGATTCTGTTGGAGGGTGTGAAGGATCACATAGTGTCCATCCTTCATTGTAAGGCTTCTCCATTATTGATGTGGAAAGCCTTGACATATTTATTCCAAAGAAAGAGCGACCAGAGGAAGTTGGCGCTCAAGGATAGACTCAGAAACATAAAGATGGAGAAAGGCGAAAGTATGCCCAAGTACCTCATGAAGTTCATCTAATGCAGGGATGAGTTGGGAAGTGTGGGGGTGACTGTAGATGATGAGGACTTGGTGAGCTTGGCTCTCCTTAGGCTTCCGAAAAGTTGGCATTCCTATAAGGACTCTGTCAATGTTCGGGAGAAATTTCCAGGATGGGAGCGACTTTGGTCGGATCTTGTGCAAGAGGAGATAAGGCGGAGTACCAGGGACGGATCTTCATCAAAGAACTCTGATGAAGAAAATTGCGCTTTGGCTGCCAAAGAAAGGAAGGGGAAGAGCAAGAAAGCTTCTCATTCCAGTGCGAAAGGCAAGAAGCAGTAGATGTCCAAGGTGAAGTGCTTTCACTGTCACCAACATGGACATTATGCCACAAATTGTCCGTAGAAGAAGAAAAATAAGCAGGCTGCTGGGACTGCAGCTGGAGAGGCCTTAGCCTCGCAGTTTGAGCTGGAATTTTCGCTGATCGTATGCTTGGTCTCAAGTATGACGGGATCAGTGTGGTTTCTGGACAGTGGTGCATCTTTTCACATGACAGGAGATCGATATTTGTTTACTGATCTGGATGAGAAAGATCTTGGAGTGCACATCGAGATGGGAAATGATGGTAGATACAATGCAACCAGCATCGGTACCATTTTCTTTAAGAGGGAGTTTGGTAAACCATTCAGATTGAAGGAAGTGACGCATGTTCCAGAATTGAAGAAGAATCTTATCTCTGTGGCGATGTTAGAAGACAAGGGATATGATGTTGTCTTTAGCGAGGGAAAGGATTTCTTGCGCAGTAAGGCAACTGGTGAGACCTGGAGGATAGGGGTTTGAGTTAAGAACCTTTATCAATTGTAGGTAGATGGCTGCGTAGCAATGGCAGGCAAGGCAGAAGGAGTGGTGAGCCGGGATGATGGTGAGTTGTGGCACCAGAGATTGGGCCACCTTCACCATGGAGCTTTGAAGATACTGCAGCAGATTTCTACTGGGCTTCCTAAAGGCACTCTTGTGCAGTCAGATCAGTGCAAGGGGTGTACCTTGGGAAAATTTTTGAAAGCCACCTTTCACGAGAAGGATAGTCGCGCCACGAAGATCCTTGAGAGAATTCACACAGACGTGTGTGGACCTTTCTCAGTAGCTTCGACAACAAAGCACATGTATTATGTGATCTTTGTTGATGATTTTTCTCGTAAGTGCTGGATCTTCTTCATGCAGAAGAAGAGTGAGACATACTCAAAGTTTTGTGCGTTCAAGGCACTGGTTGAGAAAGAATCGGGGAAGCAGGTGAAGGCTCTTAGGAGCGACAATGGTGGTAAATTCATCTCTGGCGAATTCAAGGACTTTTGCAGTGCAGAAGGAATTCGAAGAGAGCTCATAGCACCTCACCAACCATAGTAGAACGGGGTCGATAGCGAGAAGAAAAGAACGACATTGGGTACGCACCGGGCGATGTTGCATGATCGGGGCCTACCCATACACTTGTGGGTGGGCATGCAATGTTTGCGGTATGTGCAGAACTGTTGTCCTCACAAGATACTTGGCATGAGTACACCGAAGGAGGCGTTTTCTGGCAAGAGGCCTGATATTTCCCATTTGAGGATTTTTGGCTCACCTGTCTACATGCATGTGACGAAGGACGCCAGAAAGAAGCTGGATCCGACCGCAGAGGTTGGGATATTTGTGGGGTACACTGATACGCCCCACAACTATCGTGTGTATTTTCCAGACAGTCGCAAGGCTGTTGTGCGACGGGATATCAAATTTCATGAGGAGAAAGCCATGAAGTGTTCGCTTGAGAGGGAGCCACACTTGCATGCAGATGAGGAGCTATTAGTTCCTAAGGATGAGTCTCAGGATGTGGATCAGCCACAAGATGAGGTTCATGGAGTGGAAGATAGCATTCAAGCAGTGCCAACCATCAGAGGGCGGAAGCGCACTACAGAAGCTGAGCGACTGGCTCAAGATGCAGATAAGGTTGTAGGAGCACCTACATCACAGCGAAGACAAAGAAAGTCACCTGATCGGTACACTGGATACATGGATCTTATGAGCAAGTGTATCGTGATAGAGCCATCCTCTTTCAAGGAAGCTGTGGAGGACCCAGCATGGGTAGATGCCATGGTGGAAGAGTATGATTCATTTATCAGAAACAGTGCATGGGATATTGTCTCGAGGCCGGAAGGGAAATCAGTGGTGGGTTTGAGATGGATCTACAAAGTGAAGCAGGCAGCTGACGAGAGTGTGGAGAAGTACAAGGCAAGATTTGTTGCCCGAGGCTTTTCACAGATTGAGGGGATCGATTATGAGGAGAATTTTTCACCTGTCGCAAGGTATTCTTCCATACGGATGATTATTGCTCTCTCAGCGCAGATGGGGTGGCACATTCCTCAGATGGATGTGAAGACTGCGTTCCTCAATGGTGTCATTGAGGAGGAGGTGTACATAGAGCAACCCAAAGGTTTTGAGATCTTCAGCAACGAGTCGCATGTGTGCAGGCTCAAGAGAGTGTTGTATGGGTTGAAACAAGCACCTCGTGCTTGGTACACACAGATAGACAGTTATTTCACCGGACTTGGATTCTCCAAGAGTGAGGCGAATCCTAACCTATACCAGATTGTGGTGGAGGGTAAGCTGCTGATCATTGTACTTTATGTAGATGATTTGATTTTGACAGGTGATGAGCTGTTGATACTCTCATGCAATGACGATCTTGCAAAAGAGTTTGAGATGAAGGACTTGGGCCTCCTTCATTATTTCCTGGGATTGGAAATTTGGCAGCGCAGTGATGGACTATTTGTTTCTCATGGTAAGTATGCCCGGGAGATACTGGAGAAGTTCAACATGCATGGCTGCAAGCTTGTTGATACTCCTCTTCCTAGTGGTTGGAGGAAGGAGGATGCTACTTCAGCAGAGGTAGTGGATGCCACTGTTTATCGACAGTTGCTGGGGTCGCTTATGTATCTGGTCAATACACGACCTGACATATGCTATCTTGTTACTTGAAACAGTGCAAGCTATGGATTCGCCAAGCCAAGCTCTCTTTGGAAGGCATGCAAGCGGAGTATTGAGATAACCCTTGAGGCACCGCCGGGATATGGATTGTAGTACGGACGATCCCGGATGAGGGTGAAGCTATGTGGCTTCACCGGATGCGAATTAGGCAAGGGGCCCAACGGACGGAAAGAGCACATGCGGAAGGGATTTTCGATGTCGGTCGAAGTCGGTTCTTGGTACAACGAGCCCAGAGATCCGTGGCACTCGGTCAGCGGGCGAGGTATATGGCGATCATTTTGGGCATGCGAGCTATATGGATGAGGAGATCCTGGTCGGTTGTTCCCGGATTCACACTTAAGGCCTGTGTGATTTATTGTGATAATCAGAGTTGCATCAAACTCTCGGTTAATCCAGTATTTCATGATAGATCTAAACACATTGACATCCGGTATCATCATATCAGATATTGTGTGCAGTGGAGAATCATGTTACTTTCATACATTCCTACGGAGGATCAGGATGCTGATATCTTAACGAAGGCGCTCACCAGGAGAAAATTCGAATACCACAGAGGCAGGATATGGGTTGCAGATAATCCTTATCTTGTTGAGAGGGATTGTTGAGATTGCAACAAGATGAGGAGCTTAGTGGAAAGAAGTCGCCTTCACTAAGTGGGCCCGCAGGCTATTTTTGGCGCAAAGTCTATTTTTAGACTATGTCTATTTTTAGACATATGGATCATGTTCTATGAGTTGCAGGATGCTATTTGTGGATGGTTGGTCAAGTCGGGAAAAATAGATGGACTTCTATTAGACACACTGGGCGGAATCTATTTTTAGATTGCCAGTCTAAAAATATATATGTTGAATATTATTAGCTCTTAATAATATTTGGACTCTAAACATTATCTTATCCTCTTGGAGCACTTCAGTTTGAGTCATGGATGTGGCACATGTAGCTGACAGAAGGAATTACACTATTCCTATGGTTTAGTGGAGCTATTGCATGGTTGACTTCAGTTAGAACTCATGTGACAGAGTTTGTTGGAGTTGATGAGACGAGTTAGAAGAGTTGTGTTTAGTTTAACTTAGTTGAGCTAGTTGTATCTAGTCTAAGCTGATTGATACACTAGTGAGAGTGGTGTGAATTAATTATTAATTAATTCACTAATTATTAAATCATTAATCAACTAAAGAATACATCGGTTAACTGCAGTGCATGGACAGTTTCAGTGGAGACCAGTGAAGAGGTAGGTGAAAGAGCAGTGTGACTATCAGTTGTGACTATACTGGTGCATGAGTTTGCACCACACATTGATGGAGATGCCAATAAGGATTGCGCAGTGCATACCAGAGGGATTCGAACTTAGATATTATGAGCCCAGTAGTGGATTACCTGATAGAAATGTGGCTAACAGGTGGAGCAGATTAGAGCATGTGTTTTGCTAGATCTGAGCTTGTGTAGTGTGTAACAATTGGAGATTATACTGAGAGCTTGTGAGGATTTTGTACAATGATTGTTACATGATCTATATCATTATAATATATAGATATTTGGGGGTTTTGAGCTTTAATATTTCCCATAAATACTATGTTTATATGTGATTGTTTATGGTTTTAATGTGTGCATGTGATTGTTTATATTTCCGCAATTAATGATCAATAGTAGAAGAGGTTATGTATTATGAATGAAGCTCAAATAGTGTGTGATCAGGATAATCTCGGTGAATAATTTAATAATTATTCAAATTTCTACAATAATAAGGGACTACACTATTAATATAGGGACTTAACACCGTGCCTTCTTCACGTTTTCCCTTTCTTTCCTAAGTTGGCCAAAGGCTTCATCTTTAGTTGCAGAAAAGTATTTGAATCATTTTAGTAGTGCATGATGTTCCTGTAAGGGTACTACTTCCTTCTTATATTCGGCCAATTCATGTAGAACTTGAATTAATTCATTGCGAAGCTTTTGATTGGCAGTTTTTTCTATCAGAGGAGTGTAATCAGGTGTTACGTCTATTTGAGTCTCCTTGTATCTTGTAAGTATCAAATCAGTCTACACAGATGCTTCAAAATTGTCTATTAAATCTATCTATACAGAAACTTCAGTAGTATCTACTGTTTGGGTAACAAAATCTGTTTGGGTTCCCATGGTAGCTAATTCCTTCTTAGGCTTCCAAGCCTTTTCTTATTCTTCCAATCATTTCCTTAACTGTTTTAACATTTTTCTCAATTTACTGCATTTCCTGTTCATTTTTCCTAACTTAATCTCAGTTGATTTTTGTTTCGGCATGGTTTTAGCAGGAGAAGGAGTAGTTGTGGCTTCGGGTGTAGGAACGGTTTTTCCAGTTCTAAGGTTATCAGAAATGATGTTTTCTTTAGGTGTCCAAGAGGTTCTTTCAGAATTGATTTCCTGATTGGGTGGAATAATTTTTTCCTCAGGCTCCAGGGGAACTATCTCAATACTTATGTCCTGTTCTAATAGAACAATATCCCCTGACTAGTTTCTAGACCCATATATTTTCTGTTTCTGGTCTTCCCTACTCACCCATTAATTATCAAAGGGGGATAAAACCCTCAAATCCTACAATTCATCATGAGAAGGTAGGATTTCAGTATGGCTAGAGCTACTAGCAGAGGTATATTGGTTCAAACGGTCACTCTGTTCCTTGGGTTCCCAATTTCGCGAGATTTTCTCATTTTCTCTAGTAATTGAGCCATTTCTTCCTTTTAGTCTTGTAAAGACATATTTTGAGGGCTCATAGGTGGTGTATTGGAGGGTCTGGCCTCATTTGGAAATACAGAGGTGTTTTTCCGTAGTTTTAACCTTTCAGACTGTCTCCCTTTTCCTGGTTCTATGGTGAAACATGGGTTCTCTTCCCTCTTTCTCTCCCGGGTATGGATATTATACGAAGTTCAATTTCTTCTCTATTAGGGTTTTCTTCAAGGGCAGGTAGGGTAGGATTAACAAAGTGGTCCCATGTTAACTGATTTTTTTTAACTCATGAATGATAATCAATTTAATCAAGCCATGGTGACTGAAAACTTCTTGAGGGTTTTTAGCTCTTCTAATACGAACAACAGTATCATGCAATACAAAATTTAGGAAAAGGGGAAAATTAACTGAAATTTTTCACTTGAGAACAACTAATAGTTTAATTTGATAGGACTTTACCACATCCTGGCATCTGTCGCATGTGATATATCTTTGAATGAAGACTGCCAATTCTTTCCAAGGCTGCTGCAAGGATGTGGGGTTAATACCTTTCCATTTTCATTCCAGTGGCTCACCTGGGTCCTAGTACACTGAAATTTTTTCTTGTAGAAGGACATGTTTACCAGTCCATATTTCTCGTTCTATTGGAACTACAGAGACCTTAGCAATAATTTATTCAAAGATTGATATGATTCTTTCTTTGACTATGGTATGCCCTTCTCGTAGGTTTTGCAAGAATTAAAATTCTCTCTCTCTATATTAAACCCTTGTAGTTGGTGTAGATATGGAATCCAGCTAGCTTGCTGGAGAACAGTGGGAGCTGATTCCAAGGCTTGAAAATTTGTGGGCTCATTGTGGAGAGAATTTCCACCCATGGCTACTGTGCTTTCAGACTGGTTTCTTCACCCTTCTGCATACATTTTTTCAGCTCTGTTAGTTAAAACAACATAAACACTGCATGTGGATTTTATAAAATATATTATTAAAAATGTGACTTCATGACGTAAATGTAATGATTCTTTCATCCAATCAGCATATCTGAAGGGAGTCGCATGGTTAATTCACATGCTTATTCATTATGAATATTCATACCCCCTCCAATGAGAGAAGGGAGTCCACGACCTTAAATCTCAAGAAAAGAGGAAAGGTAGAAATAATCATGAATGCACATGAAGTAAATGTCAAAATTTGGTAATCATCAGAAATGTACATCAGGTGAAAATGACCAAAGAATGGGAGAAAAGCTGAGTAGCAATTATTATGAAAAATTTGTCCTATTTTGACGGCATAGTATGACGGAAGAATGACAGGTGACATATTATGATTGATGTTGTCATCCCTTAATTCAACATGAAAAGATAATTCACTCATATTTAATTATGTGGGTAGGTAGTGATAACACTTATTCAAGCACTGCATTTATTTTCAGGAATGGATAAATAGGAAATAGGGCATATAAAATTAATTGGCTATTGTTAGAAAAATACTTCGATAGCACAATAAAATCCACTACTGCTAGCAGGAGTCCATAGCCTCGACAGGTTTCTATTTTAACCCGGAAATGAGCCAGAATCCTCTATTTAAAAGTAGAAATTTTTCTTGTTTTATGGAGAGACCACTATGCTGGTGTGGTGGCCAATTAGTTATAGTGCCATTCACGGGGATTTTAATAGAGTGATTAGGCTGGTTCTTGATGAGACCTCCTATCCTTCGAGAAGGTCACTACCCTAGTGTGTTGGCCATTGTGGGAATGTCATCTGTTAAACCCTCATGATCATGGTAGGTTGGCTCGTGATGAAACCCCCTATTCTCTCTTCTTAAAAAATTTACACATAGACATAATATTTTCTTTTTAAAAAAATATACATTTTGCTTGTTTTATGGAGAGACTACTGTGTTGGTGTGGTGGCCAGATAGTCATAGTGCCATTCACAGGGATTTTAACAGAGTGATCAGGTCGGATCATGATGATACCTCCTATCCTTTAAGCAATTTTAGCTGTCGAGAAGGTCACTACCCTAGTGTGTTGCCCATTGTGGGAATGCCACCTGTTAAACCCTTATGATCATCGTAGGTTGGATCGTGATGAGACCCCCTATTCTCCCTTCTTAAAAAAATTTGCACATAGACATAATATTTTATTTTTTATTATAAATGGAGGGAGGCTCATTAACTCCTTACAAGTTAGGGATGGTGTAAGAAGTAAAAAGAATGGAAATACAACTAATACTCTTATTCCTATATCCTCATGCCAAATAGAATTACTACTTGAGAGTGTAAAAAGATATACCAGCATAGGACTATGGAAATGAATTGTGTAATAACATGTCTGAATAGGATATATCCAACCCTTTATTATACAGATAAACCATGTCAGCTTCCGAAGTAGAGATTTCCATCAAAATTTCAAAAGATCATAATATTAGTAATATCATTACTTTTCTCCTCTTCGGGTGCCAATTCCTTTTCTTAAAATGGTTTTTATGGCAAGGATGTGTAAAGGAAGAGTGGATATTGGAAAATAAATCATCAAACGACAAAAAATTACTATTTTAAATGAAACAAAGAAAGAAAATAAAAAAACATCCTATAAAAGAAATCAGTCGTTCAATTGGATTGCAATGTAGTTGTTCAATGCAATTGAACATAAAATGTTCATTGTCTTTGAACAACAAAAGTAAAATCACACAACAACAAAAATAGCCGTTCATTTGAATTGAACGACAACTGTTCAATTCGATTGACAACAACTGTTCAATTCGATTGAACAACAACTGTTAAATGGTTTGAACAACAGAAATAAACACAGTAAAAAAAAACACAACCGTTCATTTGAATTGAACGAAAACTATTCAATTTGATTGAACATCATCTATTAAATTCGATTGAACAATAATTTTTCAATGGATTGAATAAGAAAAGTAAAATCACACAACAAAAAATAGTCGTTCATTTGAATTGAATGGTAGTTGTTCAATTCGATTGAAAAACAACTGTTCAATTTGATTGAACAAAAATTGTTTAATGGTTTGAACCATAGAAATAAACACACTAAAAACAAAGTCGTTCATTTGAGTTGAACGACAACTGTTCAATCTGATTGAACAATGACTTCTCAATGGATTGAACAACAAAACACACAAAAGAAGATAAAACAAAAGAAAAAGAATGCACTTGTGAGCATCAAAATAATGAAAAAGAGATGGAATTCTTATGTACAATGATGATAAGAACAGTAAATTGTAGGAAACATATATACAATATTTACAAGAGGAAATAACAAATTTTGATGAACTTAAAGCTGTTGGGCCATTATCCCCTGCAACTAAAATTTGGATGGTGGTGTCGTCACGCACCTGCTGGTAGAAAGACTCTTTCGTAAGTGGTTTATGATAGGGGCGCAACCAGTGTCCATTATGTTGTGAAACCAACTCCAAAAATAGAAGAAAAGATATATCAACACCTTAGAAATAAGCCACTTCGAGGGGGAAACCTCCAATAAATTACATGAATGAACAATTCTTGGATGATTCAGATTACAAAACCTCCTTTCTATATATAGGAGTCCATGGGCCACAATGTAATCCTAGTGGGGCCACAATGTAATCCTGGCCGACCTTTAACAAACAATAATTTAAGGGCCTGATAATAACAATATGGGGGTTACAATGGTACAATAATAACAATAAGGGGGGTACACTAACAACAATAAGGGACTACACTAGTAATATAGGGACCTAACATGCCCCTCTCCTTCAAAAAATTATTGTCCTCAATGCTTGAGTGCTCTCGATGCTTCTGTATAAAATTATCATCCTCCCATATAGAATATTCATTGGGTAAGTTCTTCCACTTTATGGGATACTATGATATTATTGATTTCGTAACTATCGAGTTCTTATTTCCGTGAGTGATTCGGGTTCCAATATGATTTTTCCTTCCTCATCAAGTTCTAGCAATATTGTTTGAACTAGAATATTTTCACCTATAACCTTCTTTAAGCATGAAACATGGAAAACTGGATGCACTCACGAAGAAGCAGGAAGCTCCAATTTGTATGCCATATTACCAATATTTTGCAACACCTTGTAAGGACCATAGTACTTTGGCGATAATTTATTATCCTTATTAGCTTGCTTGAGGGACATTTGTTTGTATGGTTGTAGCCGTAAAAATACCTAGTATCCTACATCAAAACTTCCCTCGCTGTGATGTTGATATGCCTGTTGTTTCATTTGATTTTGTGCCAAATTCGGGTTGTCCTTTAAGAGTTGGAGAACTTCTTGTTGATGCTCGATGTGATCTTCCACTGCTTGAACCTTCGAACTTTCTCTTAAAGATGATGTGATGGATGGTGGATGATATCCATAAAGTGCCATAAATGGGGTCATTTTTGCTGCAGTATGGAAGGAAGTGTTATACCACCATTCAGCTAGAGGTAACCACTTGACCCATTGTGTTTGTTTATCAGATACAAAACAACGAAGATATCCTTCCAAACATTTATTTACTACCTCAATTTGATCATTGGATTGAGGATGATAAGATGAGCTATGAGATAATTGAGTACCCAAACAACAAAATAACTCCATCCAAAAATTTCCAGTAAAAATGAGATCTTTGTTGCTCATAATAACCTTTGGGTTTCCATGTAGCTTTTGAATTGAGTCAATAAATGTAGTAGAAACTATACTTGCTTTAAATGGATGAGATAATGCAAAAAAGTGTGCATACTTGGTAAGTCTATCAACTACCACCATGTTGACACTCTTTCCTTCGGACTTAGGTAAACCTGTGATAAAATCCATTGAAATCTCCTCCCAACGTTGACCTGGAATGGATAAAGGTTGTAGAAGTCCTGGGGTCTTAATTGTTTCCACTTTATTCTGTTGGCAAACCAAACATTCCACCACAAACTTTCGAATATCAGATTTAAGGCCATCCCAAAAAAATTCTTTCTTCACCCTGTGGTAAGTTTTTAAAAATCCTGAGTGTCCTCCTAAAGGAGAAGTGTGCAATTCCAGAAGAATATTTTGTTTTAGTTAGGAATTCTTACAAAGATATAAGCGATCTTTGTACCATAAGGAATCATTTTTCCAACTAAATGTATCAGATGTACTAGGATCTTGCTGCAACTTTTGAATGAATGTCCACACTTCTTCATCCTTCTTCCATTCATCTCTTGCTTCGGTTATCCAATCTGGTTGGATAATAGAAATGGCACAAAGCAATGCTTCCACCTCTTCATTCTTTCTTGAGAGTGAATCTGAAACAAAATTTAGCTTCCATTTTTTGTATATTATTTCAAATTCATAACCCAACATCTTTGTGACCCATTTTTGCTGCTCTTCTGAAGATAGTCATTGTTCCAAAAAGTGTTTATGACTATCATGATCATTTTTTACCTTGAAGTGTCTTCCCGTTAGGTAAGTTCTCCATTTCTTTAGTGCATGCAGTATCGCTAACATATCCTTCTCATAAATAGGTTTCTATGAATACTTTCCTTTGATTGGACGACTTTCAAAAGCAATGGGTCTTCCTTGTTGCATTAAAACATCACCAATTCCATTTCCTGAGGCATCACATTCCACAATAAAGGTTTTTGTGAAGTCTGGTGTAGCTAAGATTAGTGCTAGGCACATTGCCTCTTTAAGATGTTCAAAGTTCTTAGTTTCTTTAGGAGTCCATGAAAATGCATCTTTCTTTAATAATGTTGTTAGAGGTGTTGCTATTCTCCCATAATTATTAACAAACTTTCGATAATACCCTGTTAACTCGAGAAATCATTGCAACTGCTTTATGGTTGTGGGAACTTTCCATTCCTTAATGGATTTAATTTTGTTAGGGTCTACCTTAACACCCTTGTGAGATACAATTTGACCAAGATATTCCACCTCTTGTGCTCCAAAGAAACATTTGGATGTTTTTTCATATAATTATTTCTCTTGCAATAGTTTAAGCACCCTGTCAACATGTTGAACATGATTCTTCCAAGACCTGGTGTAGATCAGTATATCATCAAAAAATACTAGCACAAATTTTCTAAGGAAGGGTTTGAAAATGGAATTCATCAAGCCTTGAAATGTAGAAGGTGCATTGGTAAGGCCAAAAGGCATGACCAAAAATTCATAATGACCCTCATGAGTTTGAAATGTTGTATTCGGAATATCTTCAGTTTTCATTCTAATTTTATGATAGCCCGAATGAAGATTCAATTTGGTAAAATAAATTGCTCCATGTAATTCATCCAATAAATAATCAATCACAGGAATGGGAAATTTATCTTTAATGGTGAGCTTACTGAGCTCCCTATAATCCGAACACATGCACCATGATCCATCCTTCTTGTGTACCAGTACTACAGGAGCAGAGAAAGAACTTTGACTAGGTTGAATTATACCCGCCTCTAACATTTCTGCAATCATTCGTTCAATTTCGCTCTTTTGGACATAAGGATATCTATAAGGCCTGATGTTTGGAGGAACAATTCCTCGAATCAAATGAATAGCATGATCATGATCACGAATAGGTGGGAGTCCTTTTGGAGTTTCAAAAACCTTGGAATGATTGTCCAAGAATTTTTTGGAGATATGCAGAAATAGATGATTTTTATGTTGGAACTTCTAGTGAGCATAATTGTGCAATTATGCCTCATTGTTCTTTATTTAGAAGCTTTTTCATGACATTAGAGCTTATTATATTTCTTGGATTTCCTACAATACCCCATAATTCGACTTCCTTTCCTTTTGAAAAACATTTCAAGAAAATTTCTTGAAAATTAAAAGCTACCGTCCCCAAATATTGTAACCATTGTACGTACTCCTAGTACAACATCAACACCTCCCATAGGAATGGAAAGCATTGGACTATTCAATACATATTTCCCCATGGTTAGCATGATATTATGGCATTTTCCAGAGCAATTTATAGTTCCTCCATTTGCAACCATCACTTGACATTCTGGTGTTGGGTATAGGAAACAATTCAATTCCTTGGCTACCTTACAATGAATAAAATTATGGGTACTATCCGAATCAATCAACACTATTACCTTTTTCTTCTTGATATGTCCTTCTATCTTGAGAGTTTGAGGAGTGGTAATTCCTGCCAATGCATTACACGATATGGTCGGACTCATTTCTTCCTCTTCTTGGGTTGGTTCCCGGTGTATATCCTCTTCTTGTTCATTTTATTCTTCCTCTTCACAATCTATGTAAAATAATTTCTTCTCAGCACACTTATGACCTTTAGTGTTATTTCTATCACAACTGTAGCAAAGCCCTTTTGCTATTTTTTCTTCCAATTGTTGTGGTGTCAACCATGTAGGTTGTGGAAATCTAGGAGTAGCAACACTTCCCTCTTTATAGAAGTGAGTGGTAGGCTTCCTTGTCGCCATAATTTTACATTCAATTTTTCTTGCCAACCTGAATGCCTTCTCCAATGAATCAAGTTCCAAAACGCGAACTTCATGTTGGATGTTATCCTTTAAAGTACCTATGAAGAGATCAATCCCGTGTTCCTCTGGAATATCAGTTATCCTTATATTCAATTTTTGGAAGTCCTCAATGTGCTCCCCCATTAAACCCTTTTGTTTGAGATTTATCAATTGGCTAAAGAAGGTGTTGCTCTTTGTATCCTCATAATGTGCTATCATTTCCTCCGTAAAAATTGACCAAGTGAAAATTTTTTACGGGAGCAAAGCCATCGATACCATACAAATGTATTTTGTTCTAAATGTAAAGTTGCAATGCGTACCTTTTGTGTGTTTTGCACATTATGGAGATCAAAACATTGCTCCATCTGTAGTATCCATGTTACAGGATCCTTTCCATCAAACTTCCTCATATCCATTTTTGGAATATGGTGGTTCTTCCCGCCAACATTAGAGTTTATGAAATCACAATTAATATTTATTTTGTTCTCATCATGAGTTTCCTCTACTATCTTTTCACCATTAGGAAACATTTCTTGTATCAACTTTGTCAAACCTTCCATGTTTGCTTTTAGATCATTCTTCATGTTTTCCATCTTAGCTTCCATGTCATCCATCTTATATTCCATGCCAGCTTCCATGCCATCCATCTTAGCTTCCATGCCATTCTTCAAACCATCCATCTTATATTCCACGCCTTTCTTCAAACCATCCATCTTAGTTTCCACGCCTTTCTTCAAAACTTCCATGTCATTTTTTTTTGCTCTTTGCGAGAGCGAAATTTGTTGCACTTGCTCTTGTAATTTTGATATGTCATGTTGCCATTCTTCGTCTTCATGAGTCATAGTAGAGCTTTCTAAAGGCTTAATGGATGTTGAATTATTTTTAGGGGCCATTTTAGAATCCAATACTGATATCTATTCTACAATATGCCCTTGGAATCAATTCAACTTGATTCTTCAAACAAGACTTATGTAATTTGGAAAAACAAATACACACCTTTTACTTGCTTTTGAGGAGCTCAATATTGAAATTGAATTATCTCTATAATTTCAGATCCTAAATATCTAAAATTTAGCCCTATAGTAGCCCTCTGAATATTCTTTCAAATGCCACAGGTCTGATCTGATTTGGATTCTTCAAGGCAAAGTTATGTCCAATCTCCCACAATGACCCAATTTTGGACTAGTTCAGTAGAGCGAACTTGTACGACTTGCCACGTGTCACTGTTTCCTCCTTTGGATTTGAAATTTATAGATATAAAACTACATTCCATGTACTTTCGACCACTATTTACATCATTTGAATCTGATGCTCAGAGAGAGAGCTATGAAGATTTTCCCACGATCACCTCTTTGAGATGAAATTCAGGAGCCTAAAAAAGCCCTAACTTCCAAAATTCATATCTCCGAAAATAATACAAACCAAGCTTTGAAATTTTATGATGATGTTGCTCAGGAGTTTGGCTTCGCATTCTAAACATTTCATATTCTGAACCTTCATAGAAAAAAATTTATAGCGAAAATTCCACGATGACCTGTTTGGAGGAGCGAAACCCTAGAATCTCAAAGCTCTGATACCAAATGTTGTGAAACTAGCTCCAAAAATAGAAGAAAAGATATATCAATGCCTTAGAAATAAGCCACTTCAAGGTGGAAACCTCCAATACATTACATGAATGAAAAATTCTTGGATGATTCAAATTACAAAACCTCCTTTCTATATATAGGAGTCCATGGGCCACAATGTAATCCTAGCCGACCTAACAATAATAGTTTAAGGGCACAATAATAACAATATGGGGTTTACAAGGGTACAATAATAACAATCTAAACTAGTAATATAGGGACCTAACACATTGACTCGAAAGGTTGAGACAAATCCATCTATGGTGGTCAAGGTAATGGCACCATTGTTGTGCACTTATTGAATTTCATATGGCCCTGGCCACCTTATTCATAACTTACAGAGGAAGTATTGGAATCCAGAGTCATAGAGGAGTGCCCAATATCCTTTCTGGAATGTCTTATTTTTTATGAGGTTGTCATGCCACTTAGCTCTTTGTTTTTGAATAATTGTAGTGCGTTGTAGAGAAAGTAGCCATGCTTCATCCAATTCATTTATTTGTTGGAGTCTTCTAACTTGGGCCTCCGTCAAATCCATCCCTATTTCCTGGGTTTCTCTCGGAGTCTTTATTTCAAATTCAATAGGAAAAATTGGTTCCTTTCCAAATATGAGATGGTACGGAGAATATCCGATGGTGTTTTTCCACGTTTTGCGATAAGCCCACAAGGCCTCTGACAGTTCAGTAGCCCAATCCCATTGATGTGTTGAGATTTTCTTAGTGATAACTTCCTCAAGGACTTTATTGGTGCTTTCGACCTGCCCATTCGCTTGCGGGTGGTAGGGAGAGGTGACTCTATGGGTGACATGGTGGTTCTTTATAGTGGCCGTGATTTTATTTCCCATAAACTATGCCCCTCCATCGGTTGTCACTTCCCTAGGTAAGCCATACTACAAAAATAGCTCAAAAATAAAATTGATCATAGATTCTTTAGTAGCCCTTGACAAAGCCAATATTTCTACCCACTTCATCATGTAATCTGTGGCAACCAGTATGCAGGTCTTATGATTCGATGGTGGGTTGAATGGGCTAAGAAAGTCTAGTGTGCACCATTTGAAAGGTTCTACTACCAACTGTGGCTGCAATGGCATCTCATCAAATTGGCGAGGGCGACCCATTCTTTGGAAACTATCATAGGCTTGACCATATTTCTTGGCATCTTTAAAAATTGTAGGCCTATAGTATCCCATTTTTGATACTTTGTGCCATGTCCTGTGATCTAAACAATGGCTGCCACATGGTTCATCATGATATCCCCTTAGGATGTCATAAGTCTCATCTTCTTAGATGCATATCCATATATGCATATCAGCTCTTGTATGGAAAAGATATCCATCGATAAGGGAGAATCTATCACTGTGCTGAACAATCAACTTCCATTCCTTTGTTTTCAAGTGTCTTGGCAGCTTTCCTACTGCCAGATAATTCACTACATCTGCATACCATGGTGTTTTTACTACTACAACAAACAAATTCTCATCAGGGAACTAATCATCTAGCACTAGTAGGTCATTTGACTTCGGAACTCTAGACAAGAAATGTACAACTACATTCTGCTTTCCTGGATGATCCTTGATAGTTATATCAAACTCTTGTAAAAGAAATAACCAACAATTCACTCTTCCATTTTTAATAGGTTTATTAGCTAAATATCTGATGGAAGAGTGATCGGTCTACATGAATACTTGATAGCAAGTTATATAATGTCTAAATTTATTAATAGCATAAATGACAGCCAAGAACTCCTTTTTCGGTCACTATATAGTTTAATTCGGCAAGAGTGAGATTCTTGTCGATATAGTAAATAGCGTAGGGCTTCTTGTCCTCTTCTTTACCGATAACCATCCCTATTGCTGTATTAGATGCATCTAATGAAATGTGAAAAGGAAGCTCCCAATTGGGGCCATGTAAGATTGGTGCAGTCGAGACCAGTTTCTTCAAATCTGAAAAAGAAATGACACATTTGTCAGACTAATCGAATTCAACATTTCCAGTTAATGCATACAAGGGTGAAACAATTTGTAAAAATTATTTATAAACCTACGGTAGTACCCCGCATATCCAGGGAAACTACGTACCTCTGTCTGAGTACAACGTGTGGCTAATAAAATAATTACCTTTACCTTTGTTGGATTTACCTGTATTCTAGTTGCATAGATGTAGTGTCCTAGGATCACTCCTTCGATCAGCATCATGTGAAACTTTTTTTTGTTCAAACACAATCTGGTAGCAATACATCATTCTAATACTTTTTCTAATGTTTGTAGTGCCTGATAAAAGTGATCTCCATATGGAGTAAAGTCATCCATGTAAACCTCGAGCCCTTCATTTATTAAATAAATAAAAAATGCTAAGTATGGCCCTTTGAAATTTTTTTGGGGCATTGCATAGTACGAACGACAATACCCTATAAGCGAATGTACCCCAGGGGTAGGTAAAGGTTGTTAGGTCCCTATATTACTAGTATAGTCCCTTATTTTTGTTAGTGTATCCGCCTTATTGTTATTATTGTACCCTTGTAACCCCCATATTTTTATTATTGTGCCCTTAAATTATTATTGTTAGGTCAGCTAGGATTACATTATAGCCCCACTAAGATTACATTGTGGCCCCATGGACTCCTATATATAGAAAGGAGGTTTTGTAATTTGTATCATCCAAGAATTGTTCATTCATGTAATGTATTTTAGGTTTCCCCCTTGAAGTGGCTTATTTCTAAGGTGTTGATATCTATTTTCTTCTATTTTTGGAGCTAGTTTCACAACATTTGGTATCAAAGCTTTGGATTCTAGGGTTTCGCTGCTCCAAGCAGGTCATCGTGGAATTTTTGCTATAATGTCTTTTCTATGAAGTTTTAGAAGTGAAAATTGTTAGAATGTGAAGTCAAAATCCTGAGGAACATCGTCGCAAACGTTCAGAGCTTGGTTGGAAATATTTTAGGAGATATGATCTATTGAAGTTATGGATTTTTTTCAGCTCTTGAATTTCACTTACAAAGGTCATCTCAAAATTTTCGCTATAATTTTTTTCTATGAAAGTTCAAAAGCTAGATTTTTTAGAGAGCGAAGCTGAAAGCTTGAGGAACATCTTCGCAAAATTTCAGAGCTTGGTTTGCAATATTTTCGGAGATATGATCTGTGGCATTTAGGTTTTTTTCAGGCTCCCTAATTTCATCTCAAAGAGGTGATCGTGGGAAAATATTCATAACTCTCTCTCTCAGCATTGGATTGGAATTATATAAAAGGTGACTAGAAGTGCACAGACTGTAGTTTCCTATCTATAAATTTTAGAGCCAAAGGATTAAACAGTGACACGTTGCAAGTCGTACAATTTTGCTCTACTAAACTAGTACATAATTAGGTCATTGTGGCAGATTGGAAATAACATTGTCTTGAAGAATCCAAATCAAGTCAGGCCTATGGCATTTGAAATAAGCTTTAAAGGACTACTATAGTGCCAAATTTCAGATATTTAGCATCTGCAAGTATAGAGATAAGTCAATTTAAATATCGAGCTCCTCAAAAGCAAGTAAAAGGTGTGTATTTTTTTTTTTTTTTCTGAATTGCATAAGTCTTGTTTGAAGAATCAAGTTGAATTGATTCCAAGGGCATATTGTAGAATATATTTCAGTATTGGGTTCTGAAATGCCTCCTAAAAGGAATTAAACACCCATTAAGCCTTTATAAGGCTCTACTATGACTCGTGAAGACGAAGAATGGCAACATGACATATCAAATTTACAAGAGAAAGTGCAACAAATTTCGCTCTCGCAAAGAGCAACAAAAAATAACATGGAAGTTTTGAAGAAATACGTGGAAACTAAGATGGATGGTTTGAATAAAGGCATGGAATCTAAGATGGATGGTTTGAAGAATGGCATGGAAGCTGGCATGGAATCTAAGATGGATGACATGGAAGCTAAGATCGATGAAAAAATGGAAAACATGAAGAATGATCTAAAAGGAGACATGAAAGGTTTGACAAAGTTGATACAACAAATTTTTCCTAATGGTGAAAAGATAGTAGAGGAAACTCATGATGAGAATAAAATAAATGTTAATCATGATTTCATAAACTCTAACGTTGGTGGGAAGAACCAGCATATTCCAAAAATGGATATGAGTAAGTTTGATGGAAAGGATCCTGCAACATGGATACTATAGATGGAGAAATATTTTGATCTAAATAATGTGCAAAACACACAAAAGGTACGCATTGAAACTTTACAAATTTAGAACAAAATAAATTTGTATGGTATCGATGGCTTTTCTCTCGTAAAAAAATTGTCACTTGGTCAATTTTTACAGAGGAAGTGATAGCACATTACGAGGATAAAAAGAGCAACACCTTCTTTAGCCAATTCATAAATATCAAACAAAAGGGTTTAGTGGGGGAGCACATTGAGGACTTCCAAAAATTGAATATAAGGCTAACTGATATTCCAGAGGAACATAGGATTGATCTCTTCATAGGTACTTTAAAGGATAACATCCAACATGAAGTTCACGTTTTGGAACCTAATTCATTGGAGAAGGAATTCAGGTTGGCAAGAAAAATTGAATGTAAAATTATGGTGACAAGGAATTGTACCACTCAATTCTATAAAGAGGGAAGTGTTGCTATTCCTATATTTCCACAACCTACAAGTTGACACCACAACAATTGGAAGAAAAAAGAGCAAAAGGGCTTTGCTACAGTTGTGATAGAAAATACACTAAAGGTCATAAGTGTGCCGAGAAGAAATTATTTTACATAGATTGTGAAGAGGAAGAATAAAATGAACAAGAAGAGGATATACACCAAGAACCAACCCTATAAGAGGAAGAAATGAGTCTGACCATATCATGTAATGCATTGGTAGGAATTACCACTGCTCAAACTCTCAAGATAGAAGGACATATCAAGAAGAAAAAGGTAATAGTGTTGATTGATTCAAGTAGTACCCATAATTTTATTCATTGTAAGGTAGCCAAGGAATTGAATTGTTTCCTTATCCAGCACCAGAATGTCAAGTGATGGTTGCAAATGGAGGGACTATAAATTCCTCTGGAAAATTCCATAGTATCAAGCTAACCATGGGGGAATATGTATTGAATAGTCAAATTCTTTACATTCCTATGTGAGGTGCTGATGTTGTACTAGGAGTACAATGGTTAGAATCTTTGGGGACAATATCTTTTAATTTTCAAGAACTTTTCTTGAAATTTTTTTCAGAAGGAAAGGAAGTCAAATTACGGGATATTGCAGGGAAGCTGAGAAATATAATAAGCTCTAATTTCATGACAAAGCTTCTAAAGAAAGAACAATGAGGTGTAATAGCACAATTATGCTCACTAGAAGTTCCAACATCAAAATCATCTATTTCTGCAGATCTCCAAAAAGTCTTGGACAATCATTCCAAGGTTTTTGAAACTCCCAAAGGACTCCCACCTATTCATGATCATGATCATGCTATTCATTTGATTCCAGGAAGTATTCCTCGAAACATCAGGTCATATAGATATCCTTATGTCCAAAAGAGCGAAATTGAATGTATGATAGCAGAAATGTTAGAGGCTGGTATAATTCAACCTAGTCAAAGTTCTTTCTCTTCTCCTGTAGTATTGGTACACAAGAAGGATGGATCATGGCCCATGTGTCCAAATTATAGGGAGCTCAATAAGCTCACCATTAAAGATAAATTTCCCATTCCTGTGATTGATGAATTATTGGATGAATTACATGGAGCAATTTATTTTACCAAGTTGGATCTTCGTTCAGGATATCATCAAATTAGAATGAAGACTAAAGATATTCCGAAAAAAACATTTCGAACTCATGAGGGTCATTATGAATTTTTGGTCATGCCTTTTGGCCTTACCAATGCACCTTCTACATTTCAAGGGTTGATGAATTCCATTTTCAAACCCTTTCTTAGAAAATTTGTGCTAGTATTTTTTGATGATATACTAATCTACAGCAGGTCTTGGAAGGATCATGTTGAACATGTTGACAGGGTGCTCAAACTATTGCAGGAGAAACAATTATATGCAAAAAAATCCAAATGTTTCTTTGGAGTACAAGAGGTGGAATATCTAAGTCATATTGTATCTCACGAGGGTGTTAAAGTAGACCCTAACAAAATTAAATCCATTAAGGAATGGAAAGTCCCCACAACCATAAAGCAGTTGCGAGGATTTCTCGGGTTAACAGGGTATTATCGCAAGTTTGTTAAGAATTATGGGAGAATAGCAGCGCCTCTAACAACATTATTGAAGAAAGATGCATTTTCATGGACTCCTGAAGCAACTAAGGCCTTTGAACGTCTTAAAGAGGCAATGTGCCTAGCACCGGTCTTAGCTACACCAGACTTCACAAAAACTTTTATTGTGGAATGTGATGCCTCAGGAAATGGAATTGGTGCAGTTTTAATGCAGGAAGGAAGACCCATTGCTTTTGAAAGTCGTCCAATCAAAGGAAAGTACTTACAGAAACCTATTTATGAGAAGGAAATGTTAGCAATACTGCATGCACTAAAGAAATGGCGAACATACCTAATGGGAAGACACTTCAAGGTAAAAACTGATCATGATAGTCTTAAACACTTTTTGGAACAAAGACTATCTTCAGAAGAGCAGCAAAAATGGGTCACCAAGATGTTGGGTTATGACTTTGAAATAATCTACAAAAAAGGAAAGCTTAATGTTGTTGCAGATGCACTCTCAAGAAAGAATGAAGAGGTGGAAGCATTGCTTTGTGCCATTTCTATTATCCAACCGTATTGGATAACCGAAGCAAGAGATGAATGGAAGAAGGACAAAGATGTATGGACACTCATTCAAAAGTTGCAGCAAGATCCTAGTACATCTGATACATTTAGTTGGAAAATGATTCCTTATGGTACAAAGATCGCTTATATCTTTGTAAGAATTCCCAACTAAAACAAAAGATTCTTTTGGAATTGCACACTTCTCCTTTAGAAGGACACTCAGGATTTTTAAAAACTTACCACAGGGTGAAGAAAGAATTTTTTTGGGATGGTCTTAAATCGGATATTCAAAAGTTTGTGGCGGAATGTTTGGTTTGCCAGCAAAATAAAGTTGAGATAATTAAGACCCCAGGTCTTCTACAACCTTTATCCATTCCAAGTCAACGTTGGGAGGAGATTTCAATGGATTTTATCACAGGTTTAACTAAGTCCGAAGGAAAGAGTGTCATCATGGTGGTAGTTGATAGAGTTACCAAGTATGCACACTTTTGTGCATTATCTCATCCATTTAAAGCAAGTACAATTGCTACTACATTTATGGACATAATTCAAAAGCTACATGGAAACCCAAGGGTTATTATGAGTGACAGAGATCACATTTTTACTGGAAATTTTTGGATAGAGTTATTTTCTTGTTTGGCTAATCAATTAGCTCATAGCTCATCTTATCATCCTCAATCCGATGGTCAAACTGAGATAGTAAATAAATGTTTGGAAGTATATCTTCGTTGCTTTGTATATGATAAACAAACACAATGGGTCAAGTGGTTACCTCTCTTTGAATGGTGGTATAACACTTCATTCCATACTGAAGAAAAAATGACCCCATTTATGGCACTTTATGGATATCATCCACCATCCATCACATTATATTTAAGAGAAAATTTGAAGGTTCAAGCAGTGGAAGATCACATCGAGCATCAACAAGAAGTTCTACAACTCTTAAAGGATAACGTGAATTTGGCACAAAATCGAATGAAGCAATAGGTAGATCAACATCGCAGCGAGAGAAGTTTTGATGTAGGAGACTGGGTATTTTTATGGCTAAAACCATACAAACAAATGTCCCTCAAGCAAGATAAGAAGGATAAGAAATTATCACCAAAGTGCTATGGTCCTTAAAAGGTGTTGCAAAAGATTGGTACTATGGCATACAAATTGGAGCTTCCTGCTTCTTCATGAGTGCATCTAGTTTTCAATGTTTCATGCTTAAAGAAGGTTATAGGTGAAAATATTCCAGTTCAAACAATATTTCCAGAACTTGATGAGGAAGGAAAAATCATATTGGAACCTGAAGAAGTCACAGAAACAAGAACTCGACAGCTATGAAATCAATCAATTTCAGAGTATCTCATCAAGTGGAAGAACTAACCCACTGAAGATTCTACATGGGAGGATGAGAATTTTATAAAGAAGCACCTAGAGCTACTCAAGCGTTGAGGACAACACTTTTTTGAACGAGAGGAGCATGTTAGGTCCCTATATTACTAGTATAGTCCCTTATTGTTGTTAGTGTAACCCCCTTATTGTTATTATTGTACCCTTGTAACCCCCATATTGTTATTATTTTTCCCTTAAATTATTATTGTTAGGTCGTCTAGGATTACATCGTGGCCCCATGGACTCCTATATATAGAAATGAGGTTTTGTAATTTGTATCATCCAAGAATTGTTCATTTATGTAATGTATTGGAGGTTGCCCCCTCGAAGTGGCTTATTTCTAAGGCATTGATATCTCTTTTCTTCTATTTTTGGAGCTGGTTTCACAACAAAGGTCGTTTTATCTTGGTCTTCAGGGGCTATCTAGATTTGATTGTAACCACTAAAACCATCAAGAAAAGAGAAGAATCACTTTCCTTCCAGTTTTTCAAGGACCTGATCAATAAAAGGGAGGGGGAAGTGGTCTTTCTATGTTTCTTTATTCAGTTCTCTATAATCCACACAAATTCACCACTTACCATTCTTTTAAGGAATTAATACTAGACAGGAGACCCATTTGTTGTCTGAAATCGGATAAATGAAGTTTACATCTACCAGCTCTTATAATTCATCTCTTACAATGTCTTTCAGATGTGGGTTTAACCTCCGCTGAGGCTGCTGAATAGGCTGAGCATCCATTTCAGTATAAATATGATGTGTGCATAGTTGAGGATCTATACCCTTCATGTCTAGGTAGTCCCAAGAAAAGGCTCCCTTATATTTTTGTAAAATTTTAACGATTTTTTGCTATTGGTTACTATCCAGGCTGTCGTTGTTATTTAAAAATTTTCCTGGCTGAATTTCAATTGGCGTGTTTTTACGAACGACATTTGTGGGTATGTGCTGGTCATCAATTTCTACTAAGGGGTCCGCGTTTGCTTTGTTATCAAGAACTTCTTTTAACATTTGGCACTTTAAATTTTTTGAAGTAGATGGTTAGTTCATGAAGTTATTGATTACATCGTCTTCAGTTTTCTCTTTCAATTCAAGTGCTTCAACTATTGTCAGTGGTGAAAAAATGGTTTTTTCCCAGTATGTATGTGGATGTTTGTGAATATTTATAGTGGGAATACTTGGTTTGGCAGGGGGGTATATGGAAATATTCTTTATGGAATCTCCTGTAGCAATGGTCATGTTTCTTGTTCAACAGCCTATGTAAGCAATGGTCGCCGCTAACCAAGGTCGTCCCAATATCAGGGGATGCACATTTAACCCACGTTTTTGGTTAATAACTAAAAAGTCTACCGGGTACTCCCATGATTCCACAAAAACCAGGATGTCTGCAATTTACCCTATGGTTTGATAACAGATTTGTCAGAAAGTTCCAACAAGGTAGATGTGGGGTCCAAGGCTGTTATACCTAACTTTTCATAGGTTTCTGTATTTAAGATGTTAATGCCTACCCCAAAATCAACTAATGTGTTTGAAAAGGAGTGGCCAAAGATATGTACTGTGACTATGGGGTTTCCTGGATCCTCATATTTTATTGGTGTTTCTTTACCGAAGAGTAAGTCTGAAAGTGTTTCCACTACATGAATAGTTGGTACAGTCTTTTCTTTCCTCACCTATTTTTTTCCACACAGGTTAATTGTTTTGGAATAGATAGGAATGTCTTGTATAGCCTGTAGGAGAGGAATTTTAATGCAAAGATTTTTTAATTCCCCTAGGAGATCAAAATGTGAAGAGACTATTGGTTTAGGTAGTTTTAATCTCTCAGGGAATGGAGGGGAGGAAATAATAAGGCTTTCAGGATCTTTTTGGTCAACTTTGTCCCTCCTCTGCTCTATCTCTATTTCTGTCACAGTTGATTGTTTAGGTGTTGTTGTAATTTCAGACTCAAATTGTGGCAGGGCCGTATCTTCTTCAGGTGAAATAACATGCCCTGATCTCAGCCTAAGTTACTTGCATTGCTTCTGTTTAGTTTCAGGGTTTGGGTTCTCAACAATATGGATTAGTTGAATTGGTCTATTATTAGGTTTAATATTGGGTTGAGCTAGCAGTTGAGGATGCATAATAGGCCGAGGATTGTGTTGGAATGGGAATGGAGCTGGTAATGTGGGTTGATTCTGAGCCCTTTTTCCCATAGGTAAATTGGTCATTTCCAGGGGTCCCTACCAGTTTTGAGACCAATTTTTATTCTGCGAAGTGGAGGCAGGCCACTGGGGCTGATATGGATTGCTTTTCCATTAAGGGGGAGAAAAAGGAAAACTTGGCCAAATATTAACTGAAGGGTATTTTTTTGGCCAAGGAGGCATGGAAAATTTTTGGTATGGTCAGACATAAAAAGGTGATTAGCCATGCCATGTTGTTCCAGGGTTTTTTTGATTAAATTGTGGAGGAGAAAAGAACTAATATGGGTCTTGTGACATACCTGGTCATGCTTTCCACTGCCAACGTTGATTCATTAAATACACTGGTTCTGTTTCTTCTTCTGCCTATTTAAAGACCACTTTCAACCCTAGGAGTGAAGGGAAATGGTCAGTGGCGTGGTCTTTGGTACAAATAGAACATGTATGGACCATGTCTAATGGACACTCCCACAGGCTGTGATTCTTCTGACAACGTGGGAAAAAAACAACCAAGTTCTATTCTGCTAAATTTTTCTTCTGATTGGCTTGTAGGAAATCTAGCTGTGTTGTGAGGGTGCCTAAGATATTGGTTTTAAAATCTTCTAAAACATTTCTAAATTCTGCTCTGGTCACGTTGCCACCCGACTGTTTATAATTATTCGTAACTGAATCTCGTCCGATTGGTCTACTTTGCGTACTCCCTCGATAGCACCTGGTGCACAATGCAATAATGTCATCATATTATTCTTGATATATGTACCCTTTTCCCATTATATTAAGTGTTTCTACCCATTCTTCTTTCATTCCTTTAATCATCATTTCTTTTAAAATATCTTTAGACAGTGTAGTATATGGACATATTTGCAAATTATATTTAAATCTTTCAACATATTCTTCTAATGTCTCATTTCCTTTTTCAGACATCTTGAATATTTCATATTTTAGTTCTCAAGTCCGGCAGTAGTCCTGATATTTGTTAAGAAAATAGTTTTTCATTGGTTCCCAACTATTAATGGTTCCTCCACCGAGCCCCATAAACCAGCGTAGTGCTACACCCTTCAACATAGAGGGAAACAGTTTTAGTTTTTGAGGGTCAGTGTTGTAGTCATATCCCCTACACAAAACATCGAATTCAAATAAAAATTCATCCGGATCTTCCAACACTAGTAGATTTGGCCCAATTTTTGATGGCCACTTCATCGCTATTCCGACACATAGTCGTCGCAAGAGCGACAGTTTGAGGCTGGAAAAAACATGGTTAGCCATTACGTCGCAATTCCGACACTTCAATAAAGCATCGGAAGAGCAACGCTTTTTTCGACGTTTTGAAAAGTGTCACAATACCGACGCTTACAAAGTGTCGCAATATCGACGCTTGTGAAGTGTTGCAATACCGACGCTTTGGAGAAGTGTCGCAATACCAACGCATTGCCGAAGTGTCGTAATACTGACGCTTTGCTGAAGTGTCGCAATACCGAATCTTTTTAGAAGTGCTGCAATACCGTCGCTTTGCAAAAGTGTCGTAATACCGATGCTTTGAAACGTTGCAGTTCCGACGAAAAAGTAAAAATATTTAAGAAATTATGGGTCGCTCTTCCGACACCTATTTCTTCTGACAGTTATAGGACGTCACTCTTCCGACAGTGAAAGCGTTGGTATTCCGACGTCTAAAGCGTCGGTCTTCCAATGCTTTGTTAAAAATATTTAAAAAAAAAATCAAATATACCCTCGATGATGCAAATCTTTTCTGAATGTTTGGCCTACCGAGGTATCTAAGACCTATTTTCTGAAGACATAAGGTAGTCGTCATCAGCATCTGTTTTCCTGGATATAGTGTGAAATGCTAGGAATTCTGAGAGCTGAGTTGCAATTAGCATGTCTTCCATTGATGATGCTAATCTGGATATTTCTAGCAGGAAACTACTCAGAGACAATTCTAGGATTACATAACAGTGGTCTTCCTACGCTTTGTTAAAAATATTTAAAAGAAAAGAAAATATACTCTCGACGACGCAAATATTTTCTGAATGTTATGAAGAAATGAAGGTTCATTCAGATAACTAAGTTGAATAAGGTCATCAACTCCTTCAATAATATCTGGATTCACAGGTAACGAATTGCTAACATGCACATCAACAATATTTCCATTTGAAATGTTGACCATTGATTGTGTAGTGGGGATTGATTATATCACCCCTAAATTCCATTGATTATTCAAAACCATACCCCAGAAATGGGAATTCTTACTCAGGCCGTAGCTCCTAGCATCCTTCCATTCCGTCATTTCTCGTTCTACAAGCGAAACATTAGAACGAAAATCCTGGCCTTCAACTTTGAATTTGGAATAAACATTTTTGTAAGGCGAATCGAGAGCAATATAATACTGAACCTCACTGAAATCATATTTTTCCATCAAGCTCTTTGCCCGAATTAGGGGCATGGTGAAAAAAATGAGTTGAAGGAAGAAAAAGGTATGAAAATCAGTCCTTAGGGGCAGAGCAAGCAATCTTTATCTGTGAACTTGAGAGAGGACCAATGTTTGATGAAGAAGAGGTTAATGAGAGAGAAGATAAGAGTCTCATGGAAAACTTAAGAAGTTATATCTAGCATAGAGGAGAGATGTCAATCTTAGAGGCATTAACAGGGGCAAATGAGTGTCAATTTTTTCAGTCTAACTGTTTATATGAGTGTTTGTTTGTAGGAATTGAATAATATGAAGATGAACGAGTACAAGAAGTTGTCATAAAGGAGAAAGACAAAAATTTGTCTCTTGAAAAAAAATGCAATGCAAATAAAAAGTCATGGACCTCAAATAAATAGGGTAGAGGACCAACCGAAGGAAAGCTCTAAGATTTCACAAGATGGGATAGATGTCAATCAAAAAGGAAACCTCATATCAGTTCCTATAGAGGTCCAAAACAATCTACGAGTTGAAAGGAAAGAAATTTCAAATGAAGTACCTTTTTCATGGTAGCATCTCAAATAAATAGGGTTGTGGATCTTGAAACAGCAGAGATTCAAGAGAAAGTCATGTATTCCAAGAAAAGGTATGATCTTCATAAAGATTGTAGCCAGGATGATTCAATAAATTAATCTTCTACAAGGAATCAAGAAATAAAAATAATTATGGAGGACCAATATGGAGAATTAATGGAAATGGTGAAGAGTCCACTCAATGAAAAATCAGGTGGAGAACGAAAGAAGAGACCATGAATAGGTTACAAGCTATACCGGGAAGGAATATTAGAGAGAAAGACAAAGAAAAGGTGAACATTTCATTATTATGGCAGCATATAACAATTTTTTAACAAGATGGAGGTATGGTGATCCATCTAAAACCTATGTCTCGGCTTGAAGGACCTTTGAAAAACCATAAGGGAGAAGAACATTGACCCAAGTATGAAGAAAACTTGGAAAAAGAAAATGGAGTTCTAGGATGGAGTCTAGACTATGCAGGTATGGAGCTTCAAGACCAAGAATACCATATTAAGTACTAGATGAGAGTATGAAGGATGTCATCTCAGTTCAAACTAGAAGGAAAATATAGTAATGAAGACTTTCAATATCTCATAAAGCATGAAAATAAAGCTAAAGCAATGATGGCCAAGGAGCAAAGTTTAGTTTATCGTCGTTCCATGATCACAATCTTGAAGAGGAATCTACAAGCATTTAAGTAATCAGCTTGAAGGTATGAGATTTTTATCATACATTTTCTTATTCAATCTCAATGAGAAAGTAATAGACTATGAGCGGGAAAGACTCTTAAAACAATGTTTGTGCAAGGTATTTGAAAAGTTTTTAAGTTGGTCAAAGAAGTTGCATTTGTGGGTCTTACAAATTCATGAAAAGAGGCATAGTGAAACTTGAAAGTGAAGGGGTCTTAACATTCCTCAATATCAAAATTATATTATGGCAATGTAAAATGTATATATATCTAGCCTAGTACAAGTATTTTATGAACTATGGATGCATGTACAGAGAGCAATTGAAGAAGCATCTCTGATTTGTAATAATGATCTCAGGTTTCAATATGAAGACGAGATAAAGAAAATGAATGACAAGTCTGATATGAAAAGGTGTATAACATACTTGGAAAAGAAACATACAAGAAAACATCAATATGGACAAAAAACCTACTTAAGAACAATAATATACAAGGATGTCAAAGAAATGAAGGCCAAAACAGGGGACATGGAGCTGAATTCCAAAGAATTTTTTGAATTTTCAGAAGCTGCAGGTCAAGAACAGGGTAAAAGACTCATTGGTAAGCTTCAAGAAGGATCTAGGAACTATAAGACAAAGCAAGGGAAAAGGAAGTTTCTTGAGGATGTTCTTAGAGACAAGATGCTTGAAGAAAAAAAATAGTATCTTCGAATCAAGAAAAGATGAAGAGGAAGGAGTAAGTGGCAAGCCAAGAAAAGGTTAAGAATGGGCATCTTGAATTCCATTATAATAATAGAGATTTTGAAAACACCAAAGAATGTAGCAATGACAAGGAATGGCGTAAAGAGAGTGATGAAGAAATGTTTTCTTTGAAGTGTTTATTGCATGTGTAAGTACAGGTAAAGAAGGTTTATATCAATAAGGATGGAAATTGCTCACTTAAAGAGCATGCTAACACAAAAAAATCCTTAACACTCCTAGGAAGACCATGAGATTCAAATTTGGGAACAAATCTCAATTGCAATTCAGATGGAAAAACTAAGGTGGTCAATAAAAGCCTCAATAACAACCTAAGAACTCTAGTGAGTGAACATCCCAAATAGTGGGATCAAGTACTTTATCAAACAAAGTTTTCCTACAATGATTCACCAAATGGAAGCACAAATCTTAGCCCATTTTAGATTGTGTATGGCATCCATCTAAGGGGTGTTTATGAGCTGAGACAGTTGGGTAAGCAAGAGATGAGGAGTGTTGATGGAGAAGAGTTTGAAACAGCCATGCAAGAGATGCATGAGAAATTCAAACAATATCTTGAAGTTAATACAAGAAAGTACACAAAAAGAGCAGATGTAAAGAAGAAAGAGGTCATTTGTGAGGTTGAAGACTTGGTGTTTGCACATTTTCTAAAGGAAAGGTTTCCCAAAAGGGACTATAACAAACAAAAATAGAAGAAAATTGGACCTTGTAATGTCTTGAGGAAATTTTCTTCAAATGTCCATGAGATATAGCTTCCAAGCGATGTTGGAATCTCTCCTATATTTCAAATTTCAGACTTGTTTCCTTTCAAACGAGGAGAAAAATCAGCAAATGTAACTGAACCTGATCTTGAACAAACTATAAAATGGTAATTACAACTGCTTAAAGCATGATTAAAGGGATTTGAATCAATCTTGGACAAGAAGATAGTGAAGAAGACTAGGGGCAAGGAATATTTTCAATACTTGATCAAATGGAAAGAAAATCCACTTGAAGATGCTACATGGATGAAAATATTTCAGATATATCCAAGCATGGTAGCAGCATTGAAGAACTCATGGACATCAGCCCATGAAGTCTTTTTGTTCCCTGATAGTCTGATGCAGTTGCATCACTTTTTGTACAAGTTTTTCATGTTTATTGTTAGATAGGAGCAATTTTTTTGGTTTACACACATGTGGATGGATTTTCTAAGCCTTCTGTAACATCCTCCACCTCTTGTTATGAGTCAAAGATGAGGATATACTTGTTTTAGTATGATGAGAATATATTTAGAGTTGTTAAGAGTTAGTTTAGGAATTGATATTGACTTCCTAATATTGGAAGATCAAAAGAAAGATTGAATCACCTCTTCGTGGTGTAATTTAAGCCTACAAAATCTAGTGTAAACAGTGAATGAGGGGCCGATACTATGAGCCTGTACTGTGTGAGAGAGAAGTATAGTGATATTAATGTTTGAAGGTCTATATGTGTTGGGGGAAGAAATGAATACAAGTTGAAGTGTTTAAGGATTTGAAGAGTTTTATACATCAGCTTATACTTGTTCCAAAACTTGTGGTACTTGGTTGTTATTGCGTATGATTAGTTTTATCAAGTACTCTGTGTTCTCATCCAAAACATGTGTAAACCCTTGCAGAAAGACTATTTTTCAAGTGCTCTATTTTACATCAAGAGTCACAATCATGTAGAGTTCTGTCTCAGATGACAGAGGATCATTTGGAGTTGTTGGCTGCTTGGATTAGACAGAGGAAAGTTTGAGGAATATTTTACAACTATTTTCGAGGTGTGAAACACTCTGAAACTCGTGTACTTATGTGATTTTATGATCTTAAGTCTAGTAAACTGTGTAAAGCCAAATCTAGGTTTCACACATGGCTTGTCATCTTTAAGCGATACAATTTTCTCAGAATTGGAGGGTGAGTGTGCATGATTTTCATCTCCAAGATTTGATAGGAGTGACCTATAGAGAGTAAAAAACCAAGACTGTGCAACCTGTAACCAGCCCTTGAAAAGGGTATTTATTGTGGTTATATTTTCTTCAACCAGAATGTTTCTTGAGCTTGTGATAGAGGGATTGAGTGAATTTGAGGTAATTTAAGATGCCTAAACTGTTGAATCCTCTTTCATGACTGCATAACCCCTAAGAACTACAATCAAAGGCATAGTTCAAGTCTGAACTGTGAAAACAGAGCAGTAAAGGACTATCTTATGTTTTCTTCAAAGTGGATGGTTCCTTAAGTTTATGATAGGGTGGATGAGTGTATCTGATAAACTTTTTACCAATTCTAGTATAAGTTCTATCAAACTCTAAAGAAAAAAAGACTACTCCTGCATCCTATGTCATGACTGGTCAGTGCATAACACTTAAGAGATGCAATCAAAGGCCTAGTTCAAGTCTGAAAATAGAGCAATAAAGGACTGTGTTATGTTTCCTTCAAAGTGGATAGTTCCTCAAGTTTCTGATAGGGTGGATGTGTGTCTGATAACATTTTTACCAATTCTAGTACAAGTGCTATCAAACTCTAAATAAAAAGGAATACCGCTACATCATTTATCCCTCCCTCTCTTGTGGAATCATAGTCCCTTTATGACTCTCTCATTGTCCATCTGCCGCCAGTGATTTATTTTTATTATTGATATTCAAGCTATTACATTGCCAGGATTTCCAGCCTTTCATCAAGTGCAAACATAAATTATTAATCTAGATATCAAAACTTGTGTATTATGTTCCCTTCCCCCTTATTTTGGCACTGTCCTCAATGCACATCATAATCAAGTTGTACATACATATAGAATTTTCATCAAAAATTCAAAACTAACAATGGGTATGCCTCCCACAATGCATCTTCTAGCTCCCATGTTGCTTCTTCAAGTCTCTAGCATGTCCACTTGATATTTACCTGCCCTATGGATTTATACCAGAGCACCATGTCCTTCCTATCTAGTGTATGCACTGGCTATACCTGGAAGTCTCCTTTTGGCTTCACCTAAATCAAATTCCAACCAATGACATGGTTAGGATCGTGCACGCTTTTTTGGAAAATACAGATGAAACACATTAGGAACATTTATTGACGCACGCAATGAAAGAATATATGCAATTGGTCCTATCCCATCCAATCTTTTAAATGGACCATAAAATCTGGTTGCAAACATGGTACAACTTCCTAGCTTCAATGAGCTTTTACTAGGCTTCACTTTCAAAAATACATGCTCTCTCACTTTAAATTTTCTATCTATCCAGCTCTTATTTTCATAACTCTTTTTCCTATCTTCTGTTGCTTTCAAATTTTTTTTAATTTTAACCATATGCTCTTACATCTCCTTGAGCAATTATGGCCAAAGTATTACTTTGTTTGTTGGGTTGTCCAAGATGGCCTTATTGATCAATCGTGATAAGAGTAAACATATGAACATGTGTGATATGTTCAATGAATGGAATTCTTTTAGTTTCTTAGGGGGTCAAGATTAGAAAAGTTCAGCGTATTACATACAAAGGTGGGTGTGCTAAAGCTATTACTGAAAATTATGAGATAAATAATAGATACAAGTGAAAATAGCCCAGAGGGTGAACCCTTGAAAAGAGAGATACACCATTTAGCATTAGGTATAGATATAGAATACAAGGGAACATAAACATCTGCATCTGCATCATCACTGTGAAGTTATCAACGCAATGACTAATAATGTCATATGGGGACTGTCCAGGGCCGAGATAGCCAGGCTGGGGGATCCTGGGAAGGACTCAAAGGCAGTCCATTCAAGATATCCTAACATTTGAAGCCGGAGAGACTTTTATTGCTCTAGTTAGAGATGTTTGGCATGGTTTTCATATAAATCCCTCCCTTCTACTATGGCCCGCTAGCAACGTTTGATGTCAAACATAAAATTTCATGTTAAGCGCCAGGCTGGATGTTTCCTTCATGATAAAAAACACGAACTGCAGGAAATTGAGGCATCTATTCTCATGTCAATCTTCTTACTTTTCCTCAGGTTTTTTAGATGCCCTTAAAAGGGATCTTTGTATCTTGCAAAAGAAGGCACATATTCTTAAGGCTGAGGAAGAAAGATGGCACTTAAAAAGCAGAGCCATTTGGATCCAAGAGGGTGATGGGAACACAATGTTTTCAAAAGTTTGATTCTCACAGGAGAAATAAAAATGCCATTTGAGATCTACAGGACTAGGATGGCAACCATATTTGTTCTCAGTAGGACCTAGGGAATGTTGCTATAACACATTTCTCTGGCATTTTTAAAGACCCCGATGATAGTTCATTACTGGAATAATTCAAGGTCTTGCAACGTTTCCCTCGATTTTTTTCTCCAGAGGACTCCTCCAAGATTCGGGGTCTAGTCTCACGAATCTGGTATCTATTGTCATCTATGTCCAAGCCTGTAAAGTCTGCATAGAACTTAGCAGCTCCAATCACTAAGATAGACTGGAAAAAGCAGGCAATCGACCTAGTTGAGCCAGGTCTCAATAAATATTGTATGGTCTGCCAAGTATGAGTACTTTCTCTCTCTCCCCACCCTGGTAATTTGATGGTGCAGAGGCCATAAGCTCTGACTCTAAAGACTCGATCTTCCCTCATGCAACCAGATGGAGCTATCAGAGGACAAGGGCATATCATTTTCCTGCAGGGTCGAGATATGCATAGTACTACACAATATCATGATCCAAAGGCATGCCTTGGTTTTGTTCACACCTAAGATATAAAATACATTGTCTAGGAAACTGGATCGAGAACACAGTTGGGTATTGTTTCCCTGGAGAGGCAGATCCAAGGAAAAGACACCTGGATCAGGCTTATAAGCTCCCACAGAGGCCAATGTGCATTTTTTTCATCAGATCGGGTTGGTAATGGGTTGCAGTCCCAATAGAACAAATTACAGGTAGACCCATGAGATAAGATCTTGAAAAAGAAGCTAAAATGCCAACCAAAATTCTTGTTGTATTGAAGAATAAGAGTACCTGTTTTCAGAGTTGTGGAGTTGAGAGCAATGCAGAGATCCTCATACTGTCCATGGTGCCAGGCTCCAGATCCATGAGCAAGGCTCGGGGCACAAATCTCCTGCATCCTTCCTCCAAACATGCAATAGGATGGCTGCATCCTTCCTCAAAACCGGCGACAGTATGGCCGCATCCTCCCTCCTTCCCTAGACAAACCATGCAACCGGAGGGAAATGAATGAGGGAAATTAAAAATTTTGATATTTGAAAATTTTTGACATTTTGAAATGAAACACGTGTGTTTTTTTTAAGGCCACTCAAATTAATTTAAAAATATATATTTTTTAATAATTATAATATTTTTTAAAGAATTAAAATAATTTCTAAATAATTTTTTTTTTGTTTATATTTTGATTGTTTAAATTATATATTTTTTCTTTATAATTTATGTATTATTTTTTCCTTATTTTTAAGAATTACTTTAAAAGTGAAATTTACAATTTTTTTCTTTAATGATAGTAATCTATGTATTCATTCATTCAAATTAGATACATTTTCTATAATAAATAATAGTGTAGTCTAATTAATAGATGAAATGGTTTTTTTGATTAAAACCTGACAATATCAAGATTGTGATTTTTTATTGTTTATTATCAATTTTTGAATACATAAATGAATTAAACACCTTAAAAATCTCTTTAGAAATTAAAACTTAATAAAATAAATAATTTAAACTAGTTTGGGTAAATAAGTGGTATTGTCGATTATAAATAATTATTAATGAGATTAAATCTAAGACATTTATTTAAATTATTAATTATATAAAATTGTTGAATTTTTATTACATAAACTAAGGATTTTGGTTTATTTTTTAATCTAATTATGTCATATTAAAGGTGAATTATGGTAACTTAAAAATAAGTCTTATGTGGTTAAAAGGGAAGTAGTAATGTTATGGTATGAATGATATCCTCAGGTATCATATTCTACTCCATACACTCCAAAAGAGGGGCATCCCTATTGGTAACAGAGGTACAAGCCTGTTTGGTAGTTACACTAAAATTCTTGGGATTTAAAGACTGATATGATTCCAAAATTGGCTCATTTTACAGTTCACAGAATGGAAATTATGGCAGCTTGTATGTCACAGTCTATGTACCCCATGAACAATGGCATTAACCCTTGCTACAGTTCAGGCTTATACCTAAGCTTTGTAATCTAAATATCAAAATGTGGTTTAAAATTCAAATTATCCTCCTATAGGTGACTAACCAAACTACATGTCTAATAGGGAAGCTTTTGTAATCATTCAATCTTTAAAAGACTTGGCATGAGTCAATTTGGGGAATTGAAGCTAGTATGAATCCCCCTCTTCTCAAACCGAAGAAAAAATCATGGAGGTCAAGGGCGATGGTAAGAAGAGAAATCTAGACGAGGAAGCCAATGGCGCCGCTCTGCAACTCTCGAAGGACAATCTGCACTCGTTGTTGGAGCCACTGAACAAAGATCAGTTGATCTCTTTGATGGTCAATGCAGGTTCTTCATACCTTGCAATTGCAGAAGAAATTAAAGATGTTGCAAGCAAGGACCATGCTCATCGGAAGCTGTTTGTGCGTGGATTGGCTTGGGAAAATTCTTCATAGACCCTATGTGATGCATTTGAATAGTATGGGGAGATTTAATAAGGCATTGTTATTATGGATAAGACATCGGGAAAGTCACGAGGATTTGGCTTTGTCACATTTAAGCATATGGATTCTGCTCAAAGGGCATTGAAAGAGCCTAGCAAGACTATTGATGGGAGGATTACTGTAAGCAATCTGGTAGTGGCAAGCACAGGTCCTAGTCAAAGTACAGATCAGGCTCAAAGGAAACTTTACATTGGTGGTATTTCATATGACACGGCCAATGATAAGCTTTTAGAAGTTTTTTCCAAATATGGAGAGATAGAAGAAGGTTCGGTTTCATATGATAAGAAAACCAACAAATCTAGGGGATTTGCATTTTTTACTTTCAAGACTGTGGAGGCTACAAAGCAGGCTCTTAAAGAGGTTAGGGGTTTAGAGGTTTATGGTTTAGGGGGTTAAGTGGGTTAGGGGTTAAGGGATTATAGGTTTAGGGTTTAGGGGGTTAAATGGGTTAGGGCTTTAGGAGATTTAGCAGTTAAGGGTTTTAGGGGTTAGAAGTTAGTGGCTAATGGGGTTAGGTTTTAGGGGGTTATATGGGTTAGGGGTCGGGAATTAGGGTTTAAGGGGTTAGGGTTAAGGGTTTAATGGCTTAGGGTTTAAGGGGTTAGGGGTTAAGGGTTTATAGGTTTATGGTTTAGGGGGTTAAATGGGTTAGGGGTTGGGAATTAGTGTTTAAGGGGTTAGGGGTTAAGATGATAGTTTCATTGGTCTCTATTTGTGCACATTAGTTGCTTATTCTTTGCATCTCAATGTAACAATTTTGTAAGTATTGTTGCTTGTTGCCATGTCTTCTTCATTTATTAATTTATAGTATTTGTTAGCCATTGCTTTACATTTATTGATGAAAATGTCTATTGCAATCAAACCAAATGTATGTTCAATCTCCAATTTGAAACTAAGCCACAGTGTTGTCACACAATTTAAATCTGGAGAATGGACATCTGATGAAGTCATAATAACCAGACTACACCTCATGACTACTCCAGAAAATCTTAAGTTCGAGTGTCCCACAATCATGAGAAATGAGAAGAGGCCAAGTGAAGAGGAAGGGGGGAAGAAAGAAGGATAGAGGGAGGGATATAGTGAGAGGATTGGAGGGTAGAGAGAGAGAGAGAGAGAGGGAGATTGGGGAAGAGAGAGGGAGGTATAAGGAGAGAAAGGGACAAAGAAGAAGGACAAGAGATCAGACTTAAGAGAGAGCAACCAATATCATAGAAGAAAGAATATGTGACCGAACAATGCCACAAGGGAGAAAACGGAAAACGAGCCTCCCGAATGTGCACAAGGCACTCGGGCAGTGACAACTTAGCAAAACTGATACGGGCGCCCTTGAACGAAATGGCCCGGCCCGACCCGAACGCGCTCGGTCGGGTGACCTTACACGGTGCGCCCGACCGAACGATGCCAAAAGGGATAAAACAACAAACGGGCTGCCCGAACATGCACAAGGCACTTGGGTAGTCATAACTTAACAAAAATTATACGGGCACCCTCAAACGAAACGACTCAACCCAAACGCGCCCAGTTGGGCGACCTCACACGGTGCGAGATGGCGCCCCCGACTGAATGATGACACAAGGGAGAAAATGGAAAACGGGCCACTCGAACATGCACAAGGCACCCGGGTGGTCACAACTTAGGAAAACTGATACGGGCGTCCTCGAACAAAACAGCCTGACCTGAACGCGCCCGGTCGGGAAACCTCACACGGCGCGCCTAACCGAATGATGCCACAAGCGATAAAATAGCAAACGGGCCACTGGAACGTCCACAAGGCACCCGAGTGGTCACAACTTAGCAAAAATAATACGGGCGCCCTCGAATGAAACGGCCCGACCCGACCTGAACGCGCCCGGTTGGGCGACCTCACAAAGCGTGACACAACACACTCGAACGAATGATGCCACAAGGGAGAAAATGGAAAATGGGCCACTCGAACGTGCACAAGGCACCCGGGCGGTCACAACTTAGAAAAACTAATATGGGCACCCTCGAACGAAACGACCCGACCTGAACGCGCTCGGTCAGGCGACCTCACACGACGCGACACAACGCGCCCGAATAAACGATGCCATAAGGGAGAAAATGGAAAACGGGCCGTCCGAACGTGCATAAGGCACCCAGGCGGTCACAATTTAGCAAAACTGATACGAGCGCCCTCAAACGAAACGACCTGACCCGACCCAAACGTGCCCGATCGGGCGACCTCACACGGCGCAACACGACGCACCCGACCGAACGATGCCACAAGGGAGCAAAGAAAAAATAGGCCGCCCAAACGTGCACAAGGCACCTGGGTGGTCACAACTTAGAAAAACTAATACGGGCGCCCTCGAACGAAATGGCCCAACCCGAACGCGCCCGGTCGAGAGACCTCACACGGTGCGACACGACGCACCCGAATGAATGATGCCACAAGGGAGGAAATGGAAAACAGGCCACCCGAACGTGCATAAGGTACCTGGGCAGTCACAACATAGCAAAACTGATACGGGCGCCCTTGAATGAAATGGCCCGACCTGAACGCACCCAGTCAGGCGACTTCGCACGGCGCAACACGGCGCGCCCGACTGAACGATACCACAAGGGAGAAAATGGTAAACGGGCCGCCCGAAGGTGCACAAGGCACCCGGATAGTCACAACCTAGCAAAAATGAAACGGGCGCCCTCGAACGAAACAACCCGACCCGAACATGCCCAGTCAGGCGACCTCACACGGTGCGTCCGACGGAATGATGCCACAAGGGAGAAAACAAAAAATGAGCCACCCGAACGTGCACAAGGCACTCGGGCAGTCACAACTTAGCAAAAATCATACAGGCATGTTCGAACGAAACGACATGACCCGAACGCGCCCGGTCGGGTGACCTCACACGGTGCGACACGGCGCGCCCGACCGAATGATGCCACAAGGGAGAAAATGAAAAATGGGCCACCTAAACGTGCACAAGGCACCCGGGCAGTCACAACTTAGCAAAACTGATATGGGCGCCCTCGAAGAAAACAGCCCAACCTGAACGCACCCGGTCGGGCGACCTCACACGCCGCGACACGGTACGCCCGACTGAACGATGCCACAAGGGAGAAAATGGAAAATGGGTCGCCCGAACGTGCACAAGGCACCCGGGCGATCACACCATAGCAAAACTGATACGGGCACCCTCGAAAAAAATGGCCCGACCTGACCCGAATGTGCCTGTTCAGGCAAACTCACACGGCGCGAAACGACGTGCCCGAACAAACAATGCCACAAGGGAGAAAATGACAAACGGGCCACCAGAACGTGCACAAGGCACCCAGCGGTCACAACTTAGAAAAACTGATACGGGCGCACTCGAACAAAATGACATGACCTGAACACGCCCGGTCGGGAAACCTCAGACGGCGCGACACGACGCGCCCGACCGAATGATGGCACAAGGGAGTAAATGACAAACGGGCCGCCAGAACATGCACAAGGCACTCGAGCAGTCACAACTTAGCAAAAATGATATGGACACCCTCGAACGAAATGGCCCGACCCAACCCACACGCACCCAGTCGGGCGACCTCATACGGCATGACATGACGCGCCCGACCAAATGATGCCACAAGGGAGCAAACAGAAAATGGGCTACCCGAATGTGCACAAGGCACCCGGACGATCACTACTTAGCAAAACTGATACGGGTGCCCTCGAACGAAACGACCCGACCAGACCCGAACGCGCCCGGTCGGGTGACCTAACATGGCGCGACACGGCACACCCAACCAAATTATGCCATAAGGGAGAAAACAGAAAATAGGCCACTCGAACATGCACAAGTGACCCACAACTTAGAAAAACTAATACGGGCACCCTCGAATGAAACCGCCCAACCCGAACGCGCCCAGTCGAGTGACCTCACACGGCGCGACACGGCGCGCTCGAACGAATGATGCCAGAATGGAGAAAATGGAAAACGGGCCACTTGAACGTGCACAAGACACCCGAGTGGTCACAACTTAGCAAAACTGATACGGGTGCCCTCGAACGAAACGGTCTGACCTGAGCCGAACGTGCTCGGTCGGGCGACCTCACACGGCGCAACACGATGCGCCCGAACGAACGACACCACAAGGGAGAAAACGAAAAACGGGCCACCCAAACATGCACAAGGCACCCGGGCAGTCACACCTTAGCAAAACTGATACATGCGCCCTCAAACAAAATGACCCGACCTGAACACGCCCGGTTGGGAGACCTCACACAGCGCGACACAACGCGCCAGATCAAACGATGCCACAAGGGATCAAACAGAAAATGGGCCTCCCAAACATGCATAAGGCACCCGAGTGGTCACAACTTAGAAAAACTAATACGGGCGCCCTTGAATGAAACGGCCCGACCTGAACGCGCCCGGTCGGGCAACCTCACACGGCGCAACACAACGGGCCCGACCAAACGATGCCACAAACGAGTAAATGGAACACGGGTGGCCCGAATCTTCACAAGGCACCCCGGCGGTCACAACTTAGCAAAACTGATACGGGCAGCCTCGAACGAAATGGCCCGACCCGACCCGAACACGCCTGGTCAGGCGACCTCACACGATGCGACACGACGTGCCCGACCAAACGATGCCACAAGGGAGAAAATGGAAAATGGGCCATCCGAACGTGCACAAGGCACCCGGGCGGTCACAACTTAGCAAAAATGATACGGGTGCCCTTGAACGAAACAGCCCAACCCAAATGCGCCCGATCGGGCGAACTCACAGAACGCGACACGGCGCGCCTGACCAAACGATGCCACAAGGGAGCAAACAGAAAATGGACCACCCGAACGTGCACAAGGCACCCGAGTGGTCACAACTTATCCAAACTAATTCGGGCACCCTCGAACGAAACAAACCGACCATAACGCGCTCGATCGAGCGACCTCACATGGCATGACACGGCGCGCCCGACCAAACGATGCCACAAGGGATAAAACAACAAACGGGCCACTCGAATGTGCACAAGGCACCCGGGCGGTCACAACTTAGAAAAAATGATATGGGCGCCCTCGAACGAAACGGCTCGACCCGACCAAAATGCGCCCGGTCAAGAGACCTCACATGGCGCGACACGATGCGCCCGAAATAATGATGCCACAAGGGAGAAAATCTCAAATGGGTCACCTGAACGTGCACAAGGTACTCGGGCAGTCACAACTTAGCAAAACTGATACAGGCGCCCTCGAACGAAACGGACCGGCCTGAACGCACCCGGTCAGGCGACCTCACACGACGCGACACTTCATGCTCGACCGAACGATGCCACAAGGGATCAAATGGAAAACAGGTCGCCCGAATGTGCACAAGGCGCCTGGGTGGTCACAACTTAGCAAAACTGATACGGGCACCCTCGAACCAAATAGCCCGACCCGACCCAAACGCGCCTAGTCGGACGACCTCACACAGCGCGACACGACGCGCCCGAACGAACGATGCCACAAGGGAGAAAACGACAAACGGGCCACCCGAACGTGCGCAAGGCACCCGGGCGGTCACAACTTAGTAAAACTAATACGGGCACACTCAAATGAAATGACCCGACCTGAACGCGCCCAGTTGGGCGACCCCACACAGCGCGACACGATGCGCCCAACCGAAAGATGGCACAAGGGAGAAAATGGAAAACAGGCCGCCCAAACGTGCACAAGGCACTCGTGCAGTCAAAACTTAGCAAAACTGATACTGGCGCCCTCGAATGAAATGGCCTAACCCAACCCGAATGCGCCAGGTCCGACGACCTTACACCGTGCGAAACAACGCGCCTGACCGAATGATGCCACAAGGGAGAAAACGAAAAACGGGCCACCCAAAAGTGCACAAGGCACCCGGGTGGTCACAACTTAGAAAAACTAATATGGGCACCCTCGAACAAAACAGCCCGACCCGACCGGAACGCTCCCGGTCGGGCGACCTCACACGGCGCGACATGGCGTGCCCGACCAAACAATGCCATAAGGGAGAAAATGATAAACGAGCCACCTGAACGTGCATAAGTGACCCTGGCGGTCACAACTTAGCAAAACTGATACAGGCACCCTCGAACAAAATTACTGAACCCGAACGCTCCCAGTCGGGCAACCTCACATGGCATGACACGGCGCGCCCGAACGAATGATGCCACAAGGGAGAAAATGGAAAATGGGCCACCCGAACATGCACAAGACACCTGGGCAGTCAAAAATTAGCAAAACTGATACGGGCACCCTCGAACGAAATGACCCGAACGCGCTCGGTTGGGCGACCGCACACGGTGCAACACGATGCGCCTGAACGAACGACGCCAAAAGGGAGAAAACAACAAAGAGCCCACCCAAACGTGCACAAGGAACTTAGCAAAACTGATACAGGCGCCCTCGAACGAAATGACCCGACCTGAATGTGCCCATTTGGGCGACCTCACACAACGCGACACGACGCGCCCGATCGAACGATGCCACAAGGGAGAAAATGGCAAACGGGCCGTTCGAATGTGCACAAGGCACCCGGGTGGTCACAACTAATCAAAACAGATACGAGCACCCTCGAACCAAACGGCCCAACTTGAATGCGCCTGGTTAGGCGACCTCACGCGGTGCGACATGACGCGTCTGACCGAACGATGCCACAAGGGAGAAAACGGAAAATGGGCCACCCGAATGCACACAAGGCACCCGGGCGGTCACAACTTAGCAAAACTGATACGGGCGCCCTCGAATGAAATGACCCGACCCGACCCGAACATGCCCGGTCAGGTGACCTCACACGGTGCGACACGACGTGCCCGACCGAACGATGCCACAAGGGAGAAAATGGAAAACGGGGCAATCGAACGTGCACAAGGCACCTGGGCGGTCACAACTTAGCAAAACTGATACGGGCGCCCTCGAACGAAATGACCCAACCTGAACGCACCCAGTCGAGCGACCTCACACGACGTGACACGACGCACCCAAACGAACGATGCCACAAGGGAGAAAATGGCAAACACACCACCCGAACATGCACAAGGCACCCGGGTGGTCACAACTTAGAAAAACTGATACGGGCACCCTTGACCGAAACAGCCCGATCGGAACGCGCCCGGTCAGGCGACCTCACACGGCGCGCCCGACCGAATGATATCACAAGGGAGAAAATGAAAAATGGGCCACCTGAACGTGCACAAGGCGCCCGGGTGGTCATAATTTAGCAAAACTGATACAGGCGCCCTTGAATGAAACGACCTGACCCGACTCGAACACGCCCAGTCGAGCGACCTCACACGACGTGACACGACGCGCCCGACCGAACGATGCCACAAGGGAGAAAACAAAAAACATGCCACCTGAACATGCACAAGGCACCCGGGCGGTCACAACTTAGCAAAACTGATACAGGCGCCCTCGAATGAAACGACCCGACCTGAACACGCCCGGTTGGGCGACGTCACACAGTGTGACACGACATGCTCGACTAAATGATGCCACAAGGGAGAAAATTTCAAATAGGTCACCTGAATGTGCATAAGGCACTTGTGCGGTCACAACATAGCAAAACTGATACGGGCACCCTCGAACGAAACAGCCCGGCCTAAATACGCCCGGTCGAGTGACCTCACACGGCGCGACACGACGCGCTCGACCGAACGATGGCACAAGGGAGAAAATAGCAAACGGGCTGCCCAAATGTGCACAAGGCACCCAAGTGGTCACAACTTAGCAAAATTGATATGGGCTCCCTCGAACGAAACAGCCCGACCCGACCCAAACGCGCTCGGTCGGGCGAACTCACACGGCGCGACACGACGCGCTCGATCGATCGATGTAACAAGGGAGAAAATGGAAAACAGGCAGCCCGAACGTGCATAAGGCAACCAGGTGGTCACAAATTAGCAAAACGGATATGGGCGCCCTCGAACAAAATGGCTCGACCCGACCCGAAAGCGCCCGGTCGGGCGACCTCACACGGCGCGACAGGGCGCGCCAGACCGAACAATGCCATAAAGGAGAAAACGGCAAACGGGCAGCCCAAACGTGCACAAGGGACACAGACGGTCACAACTTAGCAAAACTGATACGGGCGCCCTCGAACGAAACGGCTCGACCCAAAAGCGCCCGATCGGGCGACCTCACACGACACGACACGGCGCGCCCGAACGAATGATGCCCAAGGGAGAAAATGACAAACGGGCCACTCGAACGTGCACAAGACACCCGGTCGGTCACTGTTAGCCACCTATAATATTTTGTTATACCAAAAGGTGGCTAAAACTTTTTGGAGCCTCCAAGGAACAAATTTTATCACTAAAAATTGTTGGCTCTTGAAGTCTCTTTAAGGCCTCATGCCTCTGTCCCAAATCTTCATTTACTATTCCCATTGTTATACTCAGAAATTTTGCTGATTTCATAAAAAAGACTGCTGCAAGACCTTCATTTTCCCCCTTGTCAAACCTTTATCTTCTCCCCTTTTCCTCCATAAAATCCCCTTTGTTTTCATGATTTCTTCTCTTTCCCTCATGAAAAAACACTTTTACAAAGTTAAAAGACTCACTCTTTAGCTTTGCCATAACCCCCATTTCCATAGAAAACCATGAAAAATGCATAGAAAACCAAGCGCTAACTCTAGAAGCACTCATCGCAGATAAAAAATCATGGAATCGCGGTTTTATCTAAAAAATCTCATTGCAAGTTTCTGCGATGCGATCAATCGCATTTTTCGTTGTTTAAACCGTTTGATCCATCGCAAATATTTGCGATGCGACCGCTCCAATCGCATTTTTCCCCAGCGCTCATCGCAAATCACAATATCGCAATTTCTCTCCGTCGCATAAATCTGCCATCGCATTTTCCACCTTTTGCGATTTGCGATCGATCCCGCTGGGCCCACCATATGATACCCCCGCCTTTCATATAAAAACGCTTTTTTCCTTTGTAAAGTCGAAAATGATATATTTTGTGGTTTACAAAGGTTTTGCCCATTACATCCCGCCGCTACATCTCCGCCATCGATCTGCACCCCCGCTCCATGATCCAACGCTCCTCTGCACATGCCTCCTAAGCGATCAGCCAAATACGCAGGATTTTATAACAAATTGTTTGTATTTTGTAGGTTTTCAAATGATTTTTCCGCCATTTTGAAGAAACCACAAAGGCCGAGGGTGACGATCCTCTGTCTTCTGAGTTCATAAAGAATCATTCGAAGGGTGTTAGATTTACATTTTATCAGTGAATTCATGACCCATTGATGCCATTCGACCCCGCTACTGCCCTGCGCACCAGAACACAAGCACAATTCATCATTTGTTAAAGAGTATTAGCGCTGAAGACAAAAGTTATCAGAACCGGAGATTGAAGACCCAAAACACAGATTTCAAGTTAATTAAAGGTGTTTTGGGAACGACGAAGACATCTGTCAAGCTGAGAAAGCCTCCACCGCCATAAAAAGAGGCTAATTGAACCCTCCATAGCTCCAAAAGACACCAGCAGCCTCGTAGAAATTAAATATCGCCGAAAAATTAATGCAAATCAAAGAATCTTATCTCTAATTGTCGGCAAAACCATTCTGGAAGTTGAAGAACAGTCGGGAAGCAGGTATTTTCAATCATTTGGCCTCGAATGACACAAACAGAGTTATGAAGTAGAGTTATAAACGATTATATTCCCACCTTATGCCTTGCCTGGTTCCCAAAGGCCAGGAATTAAATTAATTGCATAATTGATAATACTTGACCCCTGGGAAATCCTTCCACCTATTCATTCTTCTATAAATACTACTATAGAAGATGAGAAAATGTTGGTCTCTAGACATCTGAATGCATGTAATGGTTATTCTGAAGCTACTGATGCCCTGTCTTGTAACTGAAATATACACAAGCTGATATGAGAATTTCAAAGCTATAGAGACCCACCGGGCTTGCAGATTGTAACTGGTTTGAACATCAATACAAGCTGCTGATTCATGGAATCCTCAATTATGTCAATGGTGATGTGCTCCTTACAGTTAATTGTTATTTTGCTTAATGTTTTCACTCTGTTCATTTTCTCTGATAAAGAGCAGCAAACATAGAGTTAGGATGTACTCTCCACGGTACCTTACTCTTACTGAAAGCTTTACTTCTATGTTTTCTTCATTTGAATGTTCTCTTTGAAGAGTATATTAATGCAGGTTAGTTTAAAAGTACTTCCCTGATCTAGATTGCTCTTTAAAACGAGCCTTCCCTGTGTTTTCCTTAGATTATATTAATGCATGTTAGTTTAAAAGTACTTCCCTGATCTAGATTGCTCTTTTTGATTATCATCTGTGTTTCCTTATCAAATATGCTGAAAGCAGGCTAGTTTAAAAGGACTTACCTGATCTTAAGCAGTGCGAGCAGTTTTTTAAATGTTTTTGATTGAAAGTACTTCAATGCAGGCTATTTTAAAAGCACTTACCTGATCAACAGAAATACTTTTATATTTCCCCTTAAGTACATGTTGAAAGCAAGCTAGTTTAAAAGTACTTACTTGATCTTAGACTGTGCTTTGTCCTTCCTTTTGTTTGGTCTTTCACTTCTTATCTGTTTCATTCCATAAAATCACTTTGAAGATCCTTTGAAATAAGTAACTTGCCCCATGGATCCTTCTTGAATCTTGCCGTCCAATTAAATCCTCCTATGACTCCATAGCCCAATGGGTTAAAACTGTCTTTGCCCTTTTCTTTCAACTGAATCATTCCTTCATTGCAGACATTTTCACCCTTTATTTAGAACTGCCTTTCATCTTCATCATGTCTTTTCCCAACCAAAAACAAGCAAATCAAGTCCATGCTCTTCATAACTAGCCTAATATCACAATTGCAGCCTTTGAAGATCACATCTTTTAACTCATTTATAGAGAGATCCCTCTCTGGATTCAGGAGGGCTAGATCCTTGAATCCCAAAGTGGTATGATGTTACCTCTGCAGTTGGACTTTTCCAATATTGCTAATTACAGGGCGCTAACATAATGGCGACTCCGCTGGGGAACGAACCCCGAATCATTTTCATTTAAAGATAATCATACGACATCAGAGATTTGGTTCATAGAGCATTTGCTTTATTAACCAGCTGGAGTCACCTAACATAATCGCGACTCCGCTGGGGACCTTTTTGAGTTCATAGTTGCTTGGCTAGCTTTTATAAACTCTTTAGTTTCCATACAACCACAATAACTCAGAAAACCCAAAAATATTTCAGATTGGTATCTAATAAACATGGTAGTGGACCATAAAACCTTTTACCTCTGAAAAGGAGCTAAAAAATTCCACTTGGCGACTCCACAATCCTGAACAAACCTTAAGACTCCACTGGGAAGAACCCTCATCGCTATACTATCCTTCAAACTCAGTCAGAGGACTATAGGATTGAAATTTGTGTAAAACAGATTAGTTAACCTCTCAAAGATTGTCATACCTGGTTGAAATTTTCTTGTTATTAGGGTCTAAAAAATACATCATAGTGGCTCCTAAAAAGATTCACACTAGAGCCCATCCTGACCCAGATCCACCTGAAATAGTTGATGACCCAGAAATCATCCTTCGGAAGTCTCCTAGGATTAAATTATCAATTGTTTTCAAATCACCCTTGAGAGCTAATTCTGTCCTAGATAATATTTCAGCTCTACAACAATCACAATATGACCTAGTAAATCCCTTTAGAACCAGGTCTCTTGGCGATTTAGATCAGTTAGATTCTGAGTCTTCACTTTCATCTCCTGAGACAAGTGAACATCCTGGTGGTAGAGAAACCACACCTCCTGACTTACATTTCCTTAACAACTTAGGTCTCTCTCATCCAAGATCAGCTCAGCAATCTATTCCTGTTCCATCTACTTCCACTCACCCTACATCCACTATCCAAACCACTCCACTCCAGCCTATGGTCCCTCTTGTAAATCCACCTCCACCACCTGCCATGACTGCATAGTATGCTCCTTTAGTCCTTCCTGTACCCCTAGTCAATCTTCCATGGGACTATCAATCCAAAATTCCATTATATGATGATAACAATGCTATAACCGCATCACAACATGTGGATAAGATGAAATACTACTTTGACAGAAATGAAATTGATAATGATTCTGTCAAGCTTAGATTGTTTGCTCAAAGTCTTGGGGGAGAAGTAAGAAAATGGTTCAAAGGTCTAGCCCCCCGTAGTATCAATGATCTCCAAGCCTTCCATCAAACATTCTTAAACAAATGGAAAGTAAAGAAGAATCCCTTTCAAATCCTTGCTGATTACAACAACCTCCATAGAAACACTGGGGAAAGTGTACAAGCTTATTGTACTAGATTCAATAGTATCTATAATGCACTTCCCCCAGAATTAAAACCTCCACAGGGCTTAGCTTTAAACAAGTTTCCTGAAGGGTTTGACTCTGACATGACCTATTCGCTAAGAGAAAGAGACTTTGCAACTCTTGAAGATATGCAAAGGGGTGCTCTTTCTGTGGAAGTCAATTTAATGGAGAAGAGAGCAAGAATGAAGGCTGAGAAGAGAGTATATTTTAGAGAGGAGTCCACACCTTCCACTTCAAACTCAAAAATGGAGAAAATGATGGAGGAAATGATGAAGAAAATGAGAATTATTGAGAGAACACATGCCAGTCAAAACCAAACTGCTTCTCAGAACAGAAACCAGAACTAGGGCCAGAATTTTAGAAGAAATCAACCTCCAATCCGACTTAGGGAAGATGACCAACAGATCACCCCTCCCTTTCATCAAAACTTCATAAGTGAGGTTGAGGAAACAGATGAGGTAACAGAGGAAGAGGATGTCAACATGTTAGGGGTAGATAATGATGACTGTGAGATTCATTATGATAGAACACAAGGACTATATACACCTCATCTTGACACAAGAAATGATGATGAAAATTATTATCAAGACATGCAAAATGTTGTCATAGAGTCTCAAAAAGAATATGACCTCAGAAGCAAAACCAGTCAAAAAACCCCCAACTCCAAAAGCTCTGACAAATCTTCACAAAACAGCCCTATAACTAAGCCTAAAGTTGTCAAACAGAAGGATAAAACAGTGACTGAGAATTCTAATAAAGGTAAAGAGAAAAGCACTCAAAACAATGAAAAACAAAGTGCAGACATTAGTAGTACTAACATCTCAGCTAGTACTCCTGTGAAAACCATTTTGTCAAGTGTAAATAGAACAATTCAGCAAACTGATGTTGCTGAGAAATTGAAAGCTAATAAGACTGAAACCAACACTTTAAAGAGTCAAATTCCTTTCAGCCTAGAGCAGGAAATTTCAAAGATCAAAATCTCTGTTCCTTTGACTGAGTTAGCTACCCAGCATGCATATAGAGCCCAAATTCTGAAGGCTTTAAATATTGAAGACAGTAATGACACAGTCAATTTTAATGATGACCAGCCAGAGCTTATTTTTGGTCCTAAAATTGAAGGTAAATTTCAAGAAGGGGTAGTACCCCCTTTCTATGTTAGCCTAAATGTCCATGACAAAATCTTGCATAATGCTATGCATGACTCTGGAGCCTCACACAACCTTATGCCAAAAGTGATAATGGAAAGGCTAGGGCTAGAAATAACACGACCTTACAAGGAATTATATTCTTTTGACTCTACCAGAGTGAAATGCCTTGGCCTAATCAAAGACCTTTGTGTGAGTTTGACTCAAATCCTAGCCAAGTGCATGGTTATGGATGTTGTAGTGGCTGATGTGCCCCCTAGGTATGGCATGTTGTTATCAAGATCATGGGGTGCCAAGCTGCAAGGTACAATGCAGATGGATGGAACATATGCTTCTATCCCTGTCTTTAGCCAGCTTAGAAGACTATACAGAGAGGCACACTTGAAATTCATGGTCAGTAGTCTGGAGAAGCCTGAAAATTCCCCCATTTACTCTGTCCATACTGACCTGGATTCATTTATCCTTTATAATGACGAACCTTCAAATAAGCCAGAGCTAGAAGATAGCGACTCAGCCGAATGGTTAGAAACCCCAAATCTAGAAATGAATGCAGTTCTAGAGACGGAAGAAAACGAGACAGAAACCTTCGAACAGTGCGTTGAAACAACCCACCCGAATGAACATAGCCAAGATGGCAAACAACAGATTGCCCCTCTCCTTCAACTCCATGAAAATCTTGAGGAACAAGATCCAGCGCAACATCTTCTGGATCTCAGAATAGAACATAATGATGACACACTTACTGAATCAGTCACTTTAACAGGATTGATTGCCGATGGCGAGAAAGAGAAACACAACTCAGAAATTTCAAAACAGTTTGATACATGTCAAGGCATTAGTAAACCAAACAAAGATCTTGAGCCATGGGACATCTGCCCATCGCCCTTAAAACTTGAAAATCAAGACAACAACCTTCGACACAACGAAAAACCTAAGAACTCGAAACCAATTCAACTAAGTGTCGATTTTCAACAACAATCAGAGAGCACGTTAGTTGACGAGGGCACTAACCAGGATGAAACCGAAAACAGTCCTCTGTGGACTATGTACTTTGACGGGTCATGCACTAAGAGCACTGCTGGTGCGGGTGTCTGGATTACTAACACTGAAAACAATCACACAGAATGCATTTCCTGCAAATTAAACTTTCAGTGTTCTAACAACATCGCCGAGTATGAAGCTCTTATCTTAGGCTTGCATCTGTTGAAAGAGTTAGGAGCCAGAAGAATCAATGTCCATGGGGATTCAGAGTTAGTGATTAGGCAAGTCAATGGGGAGTATAATGCAAACCATCCCAGACTTAGAGCCTATCGAAACGATGTCATCGACCTTTTGAAAACTTTTGAGGAGTCCAAATTGATTTTTGTCCCAAGAAAATGAAATATTGCCGCACACAATTTAGCCTTTGCCGCTAGGACATGCTTAGCCCCATATGAAACTAAAAACTGCACAACTCGGATGAAATTTAGACCAGTCGTGCCTGGTAATAAAAAATATTGGCAGGTCTTTGAGGACGAAAAACAGATAGAGGATTTCCTGCTTGGCAGGAATGAGTTTGAATCATCTGATTCAAATTCTAAATCCGATGAAGACTGCCTAAATGAACAACCCCCTAAAGAAGAAGAACCATCTTGTCCCGTAGAAATCAACATGTTAACTAACAAACTCGAAACTCATACTAAAGAATACGAGGACACAGAAAATGAAGATATTGAGGTATTGTTAGCAAAGGACAAGAACATACCTAGAGGGATAGCACCATTAGAAGACCTGTTTGATTATAACGACGTGGAAAAGAAACCCACAGTGGAATATACAGAGTCTGAGGTTGAAGAATGCAACATAGGCACTGAGGATCAGCCCAAAATAATTAAATTAGCTAGGTCCTTGCCGTCAGACATCAAAAAGAAATGCATTGACTTGTTTAAAGACTTTGTCGATGTGTTTTCCTGGAGCTATCAAGACTTAAAAGCCTATGATACAGAGATCATCTAGCACAAGATTCCTTTGAGAGAAAAACAAAAACCCTTTAAGCAAAAACTGCGTCGAATTAATCCAATACAATTGCCTCTAGTGGAAAAGGAAATCAAGAAAATGTATGAGGCAGGAATCATTGTGCCTGTGAGGTTTTCAAATTTGGTTTCTAATCTTGTAGCTGTGAGGAAAAAAATAGGAGAAATAAGACTTTGCATTTATTTCAGAAACCTTAACAGATCCTCCCTAAAAGACAATTATCCTCTGCCCAAAATGGAACACATTCTACAGAAGGTAGTTGGTTCAAAGAGGATTTCTCTGTTAGACGGTTTTTTAGGATATAACCAAGTTTTAGTACTCCCTAAAGACCAACTCAAAATAGCTTTCACCACTCCTTGGGGCACTTTCATGTATGTGAAGATGCCTTTTGGACTAATGAATGTTGGGGCCACTTTCCAAAGGGCCATGGACATCGCATTTTCAGAAGAAATAGGGCACTTCATTGTAATTTACCTTGATGACATAACAGTTTATTCCAAAACCGATGAAGAGCACCTTAAACATCTAAGGAAGGTCTTTGAAAAATGCAGGAGATTTGGGCTATCTTTAAATCCCAAAAAGACAGTATTTGGCCTACAAGAGGGTAAACTCCTTGGCCATATTATATCAGAAAAGGGAATTAAATAGATCCAAAAAGAGTTGAGGGAATACTACAGATTAGCCACCCAAGGAACATAAAAGAACTGCAGTCCTTTATTGGAAAGATTAACTTCTTGAGGAGGTTTATTCCCAACTTAGCAGAGCTCCTTAGGAACATGACTAATATGCTCAAAAAGAGTGTAGGAGTAAAATGGACTGTAGAAGCCAAAAAATCCTTCAAATTGGTAAAACATGCACTCACCCGAGCACCAGTCTTGATCAGCCCAGACTTTTCAAAAGATTTCCTTATTTTTTCCTTCGCCTCAAAACATACAGTGGCTTCAGTCATATTGCATAAAAACTCAGAGGGACAGGAACAACCTATTGCTTTTTTCAGCAAGGCTTTAAGAGATGCACCCTTGAAATATAACATAATGGAAAAACAAGCCTATGCTTTGGTAAAGGCCTTAAAGGACTTCAGGGTGTATATTCTTCATTCCCACACCATTGCTTATGTGCCTAACATAGTGGTAAAATACATCCTGTCTCAAGATCCAGATGGCAAGAGGGGCAAATGGATTGCTGCAATCCTAGAGTATGATTTGGAGATCAAACCCACAAAACTCATTAAAGGTCAGGGCTTAGCTCAATTAATGGTTGAATCTAATCTACAAGCCCTTGACATTAACATGATAGATGCCTTGGACGAACAAGAAGAATTATCTGCTCCCACTGTGGAAGAGCAGTTCCAAAACTCACCTTGGTATGCTGACATCTTGTATGTACTTACAAATCTTAATGCTCCTCCTGATTTATCAAAAACAAAGGCAAGGTTTTTAAAGTTGAAAGCTAGGAACTATTTCATTTTAAATGAATGTTTGTATTGGAAAACTGCTAATGGTTTATTACTTAAATGTTTTCCTGAAGTGGATGCAGAGAGGATCAAGCATGAATTCCATGAGGGAGAGTGTGGAGGTCATCTCTACTGGAAAACCACGGCCAATAAAATCCTTAGAGATGGCTATTACTGGCCCACCCTCTTCCAAGATATCCATAAAATGATAGTTGCCTGTCATAAATGCCAAATCTTCGAGGGCAAAGGAAAGCTCCTTCCCTTACCACTACAACCTATCATTGTTGAAGCTCCTTTTCAACAATGGGGCCTAGATTTCATAGGATAAATCCATCCTGCTTCATCTGCCCAACACAAATGGATTCTCACAGCCACTGGCTACTTCACAAAATGGATTGAAGCCATCCCTTCTAGGAATGCCACAGATTCTGTCATTATAAAATTCCTTGAAGACCATATCTTGTCTAGATTCGGATGCCCTAGAAAGATTATTACTGATAATGCTGTTGCTTTTTGTTCTAAAAAAATGATTGAGTTTTGTCACAGGTATCAGATTACACTTGGTCATTCTACTGCTTATTACCCTCAAGGTAATGGGTTAGCTGAATCATCAAATAAAATTTTGGTGACTATCATCAAGAAGATGCTGGAGGAAAATAAAAAATCATGGCATAAAAATTTAGTGCATGCTCTGTGGGCAGACAGATTGACCACAAAGAAATCCATTGGAATGTCCCCTTACCAACTTGTTTATGGAGCAGATGCAGTATTTCCTACCAGCCTGGGTGTACCACTGATCAAATTAGTCCAAGAAATACAGTCAGAAGAACGCAGCATGATAAGGAGGATCAATGAGACAATACATCTCCAGCAGACAAGAGAAGAGGTTTACAGCAGAGCTCAAAAGGTGCAAGAAAATATAAAGAAGTTGTTTGACAAAAGAACAAAGGCTTGTGATTTCAGCATTGGAGATAAGGTACTAAGATGGGACTCCAGAAGAGAGGAGAAGGGCAAACATGGCAAGTTTGATAGTTTGTGGCAAGGTCCTTACATCATTCAGTCCACCATTGGTCCTAATGCCTATTTTCTGCAAGAGCTAGATGGCACAGATCTGTTTGGGGGTCCTGTCAATGGCAGGGTCCTTAAACACTACTACTGCTGAGTCTGATTTTAAAGCTTTCATTTCCATTATAAATATCATTGCTTTATTTAGTTTCACAAAAAAGAAAAAAAATATACAAAAACAAAGAAAAGAATGAAAAGAGGGTAGATTGTAAAAACAATAAAGGCAGAGCCCCATGCCAAAAAAGAGAAATAATTTTGAAAGTGTGCAAGCTCAAATGCCACTCCTGAAAAACATACTCCTAGTTAGTCAAACAGTTTAATCTTGACTAACTAGTTCTAAATTTACTGTTGATAGGATAGTGAAATTGATTTTCCAAACTGTTTAATCTTGGCTTATCATTAGATAGGTTAGGATAGAAATAAAAGGTTCAAACATGCTCAAAACCTGAACCTAAGCTTCCAAGAAGAATGACTCAAATATGTTTCAAATTCTGAGTCAAAGAAGAATGCAAATCTGGTTCTAATCAACTCAAAATCTGAACCAGAGGAAAGGAAAGGATAGCTCAAACAGAATTCAAAATAGAGTTGTAAAAAGATGGAGGAACTGTTTTGAAATTTCAGATCTTAAAACTTTCAATTTTTGTTTAAATTCATGCAAAATAATGTCTATGTGCAGCTTGTTTTTATGCCATAGATCACAGCAAGTCAAACAGCTTAATCTTGACTTGACTGTTTTTAATTTTTTTTTGTAGAATTTAGAGAATGAAAGTCTGTTGGGCAGCTTAATCCCAACAGACAGTAGAGTAGGTAGAGAAATATCTGAGCTCAACTGTTTAATCTGAGTTCAAGGAGAAATAAGGAGTAGAATTAGATTAGTTTTTATGCATTCAAAAGAATAAAATGTTGTGAAAAGAGTCTTCCAATCCAAGTGCACTCTGATGAAGAAAAAATGTTAGATTAGTAGGATTGGGTAGGCAGAAAGTTGTATTGATGAAATCCATTTATCTTTCATGACTGATGATTATTTTTCAGAAGCAGAGCAAGAGAATTTCAAAGGTTGAGGCACCTGGTCAGTACCCCAGAGAAAATAAATGGATCAGGCACAAGTCAACCTCCCAGATAAATCAAGTCTGAATTCTTGATGCCTTCAAGAAGGCACCATCCCCCAAGTGGAGCCACTGTTAGCCACCTATAATATTTTGTTATACCAAAAGGTGGCTAAAACTTTTTGGAGCCTCCAAGGAACAAATTTTGTCAGTAAAAATTGTTGGCTCTTGAAGTCTCTTTAAGGCCTCATGCCTCTGTCCCAAATCTTCATTTACTATTCCCATTGTTATACTCAGAAATTCTGCTGATTTCATAAAAAATACTGCTGCAAGACCTTCGTTTTCCCCCTTGTCAAACCTTTATCTGCTCCCCTTTTCCTCCCTAAAATCCCCTTTGTTTTCATGATTTCTTCTTTTTCCCTCATGAAAAAACACTTTTACAAAGTTAAAAGACTCACTCTTTAGCTTTGCCATAACCCCCATTTCCATCGAAAAACCTTGAAAAATGCATAGAAAACCAAGCGCTAACTCTAGAAGCGCTCATCGCAGATCACAAATCACGGAATCGCGGTTTTATCTAAAAAATATCATCGCAAGTTTCTGCGATGCGATCAATCACATGTTTCGTTGTTTAAACAGTTTGATCCATCGCAAATATTTGCGATGCGATCTGATCGCATCGCAAATATTTGTGATGCGACTGCTCCAATCGCATTTTTCCCCAGCGCTCATCGCAAATCGCAATATCGCATTTTCTCTCCGTCGCATAAATCTGCCATCGCATTTTCCACCTTTTGCGATTTGCGATCGATCCCGCCGGGCCCACCATATGATACCTCCGCCTTTCATATAAAAATGCTTTTTTCCTTTGTAAAGTCGAAAATGATGTATTTTGTGGTTTACAAAGGTTTTTCCCATTACATCCCGCCGCAGCATCTCCGCCGTCGATCTTCACCCCCGCTCCATGATCCAACACTCCTCCGCACACGCCTCCTAAGCAGTCAGCCAAATACGCAAGATTTTATAACAAATTTTTTGTATTTTGTAGGTTTTCAAATGATTTTTCCGCCATTTTGAAGAAACCACAAAGGCCGAGGGTGACGATCCTCTGTCTTCTAAGTTCATAAAGAATCATTCGAAGGGTGTTAGATTTACGTTTTATCAGTGAATTCATGACCCATTGATGCCATTCGACCCCGCTACTGCCCTGCGCACCAGAAGACAAGCACAATTCATCATTTGTTAAAGAGTATCAGCGCCGAAGACAAACGTTATCAGAACCGGAGATTGAAGACCCAAAACACAGATTTCAAGTTAATTAAAGGTGTTTTGGGAATGACGAAGACATCTGTCAAGCTGAGAAAGCCTCCACCGCCATGAAAAGAGGCTAATTGAACCCTCCATAGCTCCAAAAGACACCAGCAGCCTCGCAGAAATTAAAGATCGCCAAACAATTAATGAAAATCAAAGAATCTTATCTCTAATTGTCGGAAAAACCATTCTGGAAGTTGAAGAACAGTCGGGAAGCAGGTCTTTTCAATCATTTGGCCTCGAATGACACAAACAGAGTTATGAAGTAGAGTTATAAACGATTATATTCCCACCTTATGCCTTGCCTGGTTCCCAAAGGCCAGGAATTGCATTAATTGCATAATTGATAATACTTGACCCCTGGGAAATCCTTCCACCTATTCATTCTTCTATAAATACTGCTATAGAATATGAGAAAAATGTTGGTCTCTGGACATCTGAATGCATGTAATGGTTATTTTGAAGCTACTGATGCCCTGTCTTGTAACTGAAAGATACACAAGCTGATATGAGAATTTCAAAGCTGTATAGACCCATCGGGCTTGCAGATTGTAACTGGTTTGAACATCAATACAAGCTGCTGATTCATGGAATCCTCAATTATGTCAATGGTGATGTGCTCCTTACTGTTAATTGTTATTTTGCTTAATGTTTTCACTCTGTTCACTTTCTCTGATAAAGAGCAGCAAACATAGAGTTAGGATATATCCTCCACGGTACCCTACTCTTACTGAAAGCTTTACTTCTATGTTTTCTTCATTTGAATGTTCTCTTTGAAGAGTATATTAATGCAGGTTAGTTTAAAAGTACTTCCCTGATCTAGATTTCTCTTTAAAATGAGCCTTCCCTGTGTTTTCCTTAGAGTATATTAATGCAGGTTAGTTTAAAAGTACTTCCCTGATCTAGATTGCTCTTTGTGATTATCATCTGTGTTTCCTTATCGAATATGCTGAAAGCAGGCTAGTTTAAAAGCACTTACCTGATCAACAGAAATACTTTTATGTTTCCCCTTAAGTACATGTTGAAAGCAAGCTAGTTTAAAAGTACTTACTTGATGTTAGACTGTGCTTTGTTCTTCCTTTTGTTTGGTTTTTCACTTCTTATCTATTTCATTCCATAAAATCACTTTAAAAGATCCTTTGATATAAGTAACTTGCCCCATGGATCCTTCTTGAATCTTGCTGTCCAATTAAATCCTCCTATGACTCCATAGCCCAATGGGTTAAAACTGTCTTTTCCCTTTTCTGTCAACTGAATCATTCCTTCATTGCAGACATTTTCACCCTTTATTTAGAATTGCCTTTCATCTTCATCATGTCTTTGCCCAACCAAAAAAAAACAAATCAAGCCCATGCTCTTCATAACTAGCCTAATATCACAATTTCAGCCTTTGAAGATCACATCTTTTAACTCATTTATAGAGAGATCCCTCTCTGGATTCAGGAGGGCTAGATCCTTGAATCCCAAAGTTGTATGATGTTACCTCTGCAGTTGGACTTTGCCAATATTTCTAATTACATCGTGCTAACAGTCACAACTTAGCAAAACTGTTAAGGGTGCCCTCGAACGAAACAGCCTGACCTGACCCAAACGCGCCTGGTCAGGCCACCTCACACGGCACGACACGACACACCCGAACAAACGATGCCACAAGGGAGAAAATGGAAAACGGGCCACCAGAATGTGCACAAGGCACCCGGGCGGTCACAACTTAGGAAAACTGATACGGGGGCCCTCGAACAAAACGGCCCGACCTGAATGCACCTTGTCGGGCGACCTCACATAGCGCAACACGACGCGCCTGGATGAACGATGCCACATGGGAGAAAACAGAAAACAGGCCGCCTGAACGTGCACAAGGCACTCGGGTGGTCACAACTTAGTGAAATTAATACGGGCGCCCTCAAACGAAACGACCCGACCTGACCCGAACACGCCTGGTCGGGCGACCTCACACAGTGCGACACGAAGCACCTGACCGAACAATGCCACAAGGGAGAAAACGACAAACGGGCCGCTCGAACGTGTACAAGGCACTCGGGTGGTCACAACTTAGAAAAACTGATAGGGGCACCTCAAACGAAATGGCTCGACCCGACCCGAACGGGCCCGGTCGGGCGACCTCACACGGCGCGACACGACGCACCCGACTGAACTATGCCATAAGGGAGAAAATGGAAAATGGGCCACCCGAATGTGCACAAGGGACCCGGGTGGTCACAACTTAGCAAAACCTATACAGGCACCCTCGAACGAAACGTCCCGACCCGAACGCGCCCTGTCGGGCGACCTCACACTTTGTGACACGACATGCCTGAACGAACTATTCCGCATGGGATAAAATGGCTAACGGGCCACCCAAACATGCACAATACAACCGGGTGGTCACAACTTAGCAAAACAAATACGGGCGCCCTCAAACGAAATGGCCCGACCTGAAAGCGCCCAGTCGGGCGACCTCACACTGCGAGAAACGACGCGCCCGACCGTGGTTGGGGCCACACATTAAAAGTGAACCAAGGAGTGAGTGCATCACATCTTTAATATTTCATGAAACTCCTTAGAAGTCCCATCATAACCACCTTCCATCTTCATCACAATGTGATATGTCAACTAAAGATATGTTATTATGTTGCTCCAACCATTCAAAAAGGGGGACTGAAGTTAGATTATTATTTACTAAAGGAGAGGTCAAATAAATTAATTTCCAAACTGTCACAATAGCGAGGCTTTCATACAAACGTTGCAAGAGCGAAAATTAGCCCAAACTGTTGCAATAGCGACGCTTTTTCCCAAAATGTCGCAATAGTGACGCTTTTGCCAAAAACTGTCGCAATAGCAACGCTTTCCTCAAACTTCACAATAGCGACACTTAGCTCTAGTTCATCATAATTCTGACACTTTTTCCCAAACTGTCGCAATTCTGACACTTTGCTACAAACGTCGCAAGACCGACACTAACTTCTAAGTGCCACAATACCGAAACTTGTCTACAAATGTCGGTATAGCGACAGTTGTGGGCGGGATTTGAAAAATTGAAAAAATTTGGGGAAATTTCCGACATTTGGTCAAAAGTGTCATAACCAAAGTGTCGAAATTTCCACCAAATGTACTAGTAAGGTCATCCCATGGAAGTCAAGGATGTTTTGTAACGGAATAGCTTTCATATGGGCATTTGCAGCTGGATCAACAATGAGATACTCAAATGTTGATGTCTATTTCTGGTTTTGGTTGTGCGCCATCTGATCAAAGATGTGCCAATAATATTCAAGGATTTCTTGATCTCAGAGGATAATTTGAGTGGAATTAGGCAGTGGATTTGGAGGAAGCCTTGTAGGACTTCCTCGATCTGGGATATTGGGTGTCTCTGTCTCAACTACTTAGAGTTTTTACCTATACTACACAAGACTTAAGTGTTCTATAGTCTGAAGGCTTTGTTTTGACCCTTATATTTCGCTTTGAATCTTGGCATGGGCTACAGATGGTGAGGCTACTGCTTGAGGGACTATAGTAGGAATCTGTGCAGGAATGGTTCTAGGTCCTACAGATGCCTAGGATTCAGCCTTCTTAATGATTTTGTCTATATATATTGTTCTGCCAATGGCCACTGATCCCTTGAGTTTTGGGGATTTAAGTCGGGGATTTTGATCTAATTCTATATTTTTCTTCCTAGTCATAAAAAAAACAAAAACACCTATCCTATTAACCTTTACACTATTGCTGAGAAGCAGGATGGAGAGCAAGCATTTTTCTTGCTAGTACGCAAGTTCTTACCTCTCATTTCCAATACCCAATTATTTTAGAGCAAAAATAAATAACAGAAATCACACCTAAACACTCTCCTCAGAAACGACCCAAAAATGTTGAGTCAAAAAGGCGATTGTTTTAAGGGTAACCTTAATGCTTTACATTGATTATCAACCTAGGGCAGGTCTTGTTATTTCAAGTGTGTAAGAAAAATATATGCAAGTGACATTGCAGGTTAACTACTCGAGATTGTTGTAAGAAATATTATCTAATTCTCGAAGTTAAATCAAACCAACTTAAAAGTGAACTATGAAATACTTCAAACCAATCAAAGGAGAAAATTCTTGTTCTAAGCTTATGTAGAAATAACCACTCAAGATTGAAATAAAGAATAAATTGCAATTGAACATAACACTTTGATGAATTGAACAACTACCTTAATGAATTAAACAACAACCTTAATGAATTGAACATCAACCCTAATGAATTGAATAACAATCCTAATGAATTGAAAAACAATCAATTATTCTAGATTTTGCAATGAAATTCTTTATCAATCAAATAATAGCATCATTCAGAATTAAACATCAAACCAAACATTCACACTTATGATTGAAAGATTCAAGAAATAACTGTATACGGATTTCAATAGAAAACTATGCTAAAACTATTCTAATGAGTGTAAAAGCGTCAGTTCCTGATAAAGGAACATTAATGATAAATCTAATCTAGTGAAAAGGAAGTTATAAGATATCACACCTGAAATTGAAAAGGGAGAATGGAGAGTGTGGGTGATATTTCCTTCGACCTAGGTTTTCTTGCTACCAACGCTATCGCCGCAGGCCGGAACTCACTGCACAGGGGGTGCTTCCATGGATTCGAGCTCTGGGGGTTCTCTGCCGTCCCTCGCGGTGATGTTTCTATGGGGCGTGGGAACCAGTTTTTTCCTTTGCGCGGCCTGGCGATGGATGGGTTGATATTTGGGGCCCCCTGTAGACCTGACTGGCGGACGGTGCGCTCACTCTTGATTTCACACTTGAACGATGCACCCTTATTACTGTCTGTCCGAGATCTCCGTGCTGGTGCGCGCATTGGGTGGTCTGGTGGGCATGGTGTCCTCCTGCCGGCGGCTGTGTCGTGCTTTTCCCCACACACCCATCTGCCATTTTTTCTACCATATGGAGGGTGTGGGAATGACGCTCGGGTTTACACTCTAGTGGGATACGCTGGGATTACTATATCCATTGGCCTTCGTGCTCAGCACCTGCACACCTTCTGTGTTATTTCTCAATGGTCTATACCTCTTAGTGCTGGTCTTCGAGGGTGGGCTGCGCTTGGAATACCGACCACCACTGTATATGTAGGGATATCAGAACCTGATTGGCCACCACAGAAGCAGGCGATTCAGGAAGAGCCAGCAGCTGAAAACAACATCATTGCTAAATAAAATCGGACACAGGTTTGCGCACTCGCCATGAACGATGTAACAAAGGGCAGCCAGCATATCCGCAATTTCGACCTTCAGGTAGGCTCGGATCCATATCAAATATTTATTAAGCCTCCCGTAGGAAATAGTATTATTATATTGATTCGGAACACAAAATCAATTCTATATATGAAGGAAGAAATCCAGTCTATTGCGGGGTACCCATTTCATTTACAGTCATTGATTTTTGGGGGGAAAGATTTAACTGATCACTACACTCTGAAAGAATATGCCATTGCTACTGGGTCTTCTATTTGCCTCAACCTTAGGCTGCGAGGTGGAATGATGGGCCAAAACAGAGCACATGGAATCCCCATGGGAGCAAGTGCATCCAAAACAGTAAACTCAAAAGGTACATTCAGGAATGTTTTACAAGGGGACAAAAACAAAACTACTGTACCTGATGCCCCTGCAGAAAGCTCTCCCAAGCCATACATTGTGGAACTGCAGGACAGTGTGCCTGAAATAAATATAGACAGTCTAGATATTGATGTGCATAGAAATGCCTACGAATCCCAAGCAATAATAGGCAGATTTAACTGCTTCTGGCCCAAACCAATGGAGCTGTTCCATTGGATTTTTACAAACTGGACCATGGAATGTGAAATACACCTATGTTCTAAGGGGTTCTTCATTGTCAAATTCTCATCTACTGAGGCCAGAGATTCCATTCTTAGCCAGGGACCATGGTTCTGGGGCTCCACGGGACTCTTCATCACACCATGGTTCCCAAATTTTGATGCCAACACTATGGAGGTGACCAGAATGCCAGTCTGGGTTAGGCTCTACAATCTCCCGCTACATTTTTGGAATGAAAATGTTCTTGGCTGCATTGGAAACACCCTTGACAGATACATTAAAACAGATACTCAACTCCTGGAGGAGCGCATTTTCAACTTTGCACGAGTCTGTGTGGAGGTTGACTTGAGCAAAGGTCTCCCAGAGTGCATTATGCTGAATAATAAACAACAGAGATGGACACAACATTTAGATTATGAGAACACAGCCTTTAGATGCTGGATATGCAGGAGAATAGGACACTTACAAAACTCATGCCCGGCAGCAAAAAGGGATAACAGAAAAAAGAAGAAATCAGGGAAAGCTGCTAAAGGTTCGAAATTTCCCTCTGAAGAGCCAGAACTACAGGAAGAAGAGGAGCAACCCTCACCACATGAGAATCAACAAACAGATACCTCCTTGGGTACACAAGAACAGGAAATGCAAGATCCACTCGACACCACCACAAATACTCAGCAGGATATGGTACCTAGAGCACCAGATAGTGGGGGATATAAAAGAACACATACTTCAGACACATCAGACTCTGATAAGGACAATGGAGCACAAGCGGAAGGAAATCAGCTTGTCCTTATCGAGACCACGCCAACACAAGGTGCTTGGCGTAAGGTTGAAAATAAAAAAGGGAGAAAACCCTAATTGTTTTTCTTTGTATTTTTATCTGCGGAAATTTGTACGTCTTTGGACTATTACTAGCTCATTTAATATGTAATTTTGTTTTCTCATAAATAAAATTACGAATTTTTCCTTTGTGAAAAAAAAAACATATCACGCCTGTGATTAACCAATTGAATGATAATGCTATGAAACACAAAGGATAACTGAAAATGAAAGATCTACAAATAAACATATATCATAGAATAGAAGGAGAACTCACAGGGACTCAGCCCGAAGCCTCTAGAAGTCTTCTACCAAGAAATACTCATAAGTTGTTTATACTGAAAACGTTAATTTCTTCATTAATAAATAGAGCAATACATTAGTACAAACTCGACGATTCTGTCTGAATACATTTAGTACAAGAGAATTATAATGCATGAACTGCCTTCCCATGTCCTTCACCTCCAACCTTTTATAGCTTAAAGGTGAAATAAAATAGAGTAACGGATCCTTCTGATCAGGAGATCCTGTCGCTTCGTAGCTATCAAATGAATACTCCAAGAGTAGGTGTGTCTCTACATATTTTACTGATTCATAGGAGAAGATAAGATTCCGTTTTCTTTTCTTGTCTCCTGTTATTTGGTCATTATGGTCAGCAGTTTGGCTGTTTCGCTTCCCTATCAATAAAGACCACAAAAAATTAGTTTTTATGCTATTAAACACATCTTTTATTAATAATTCATTCTACCTTACTTTTGCATTATTTTCCTTTACTTTATCACTAAGATGAAGGAAAAATTAAATGACAAATCATGGTAAAGATAGCAGTAGAATGTACCTTTTCCTTGGCCCAACACCTATAACCATAAGCCAACCCTAAACTAACCATGAACATGATGAAAAAATATCCAGACATAAATAAGGAAGGAGGTGGGGTGTAGGGCTCAAAATGAGTAGCCAAAGCAACACTCCACCTTCTACATAAGCGCAATGAATTTGGAGGTTCCCAAACCACTCTAACACCACTGAAAAACACACTAGAAAGGGTGAAATTCCAATTAAATGACAACCTAAAGAACCTTCCAGACTGTACCCAACCCCAGAAATATACAAAGTTACCTTGCAATTTCGATGGAGGACACAAAGATGGCAAGGTGGGATGAGAATTAGTTATGCATCCAACAAATGTTCGTAGCCTCCCACCTCACCAATTACCGACAGGGTCATATTTTTCCTCCCAATTCAACCTCCAACAAATTTGATACAATGAGACTTTTTAAACAGTGTAGTTCTCTCCTTCTCCACACCCTAAATAGAATAAGACCATGAGGTCTTCACATTTTGTGTCTTATGTAGCGTCTGAACCACCTGCGCAAGCTTGAATTCCTTCCTCAGTGGATGACTTTCCTCTTATGAATAGAGTGGCTCAGGTACGTCCGCACTCCCTAATGACCTGCCACTTACATGAATATTCTTGAAAATGGTCATGCACGACTCCCAACCATCTTGGTATTTCAACACCATTGGGGAACTAAAATAATATAATTAATAACAATAATCATTAGAATTTGATTTTTATTAATATAATACTTAATTAGTGTAATAATAACCAATAAAGAATTAATATTAACGAAATAAATATATATTTAAATGTATTAATTTCTAAATTTTATTATAAATTATTACATTTATAAATATATTGACTCATTAATTATGAATTAATATTGTAATGTATTTATAACCATTGTGAATGTATTAATATGTTTTACCTATAATTATAGTGGTTTGGAGAAATGATGTTATTCTTCATAACCATGTGATTGATTTCATAATGAGTATTTCCTTTTAGTGGCTTCGAATGTTCACCCTTGTTCTCTAAAAACCCTTTAGGAAATGAAAAATATATATCCCTAATATTTCATATAAAATATTTTTTCCAAACAATCCCACAAGGATAGTTTAAATGGTGGTCACTATGTTGTGAAGTATATGTAAATCATGAAATCATAGTTCAAATCCCCGTGGGTCAAACCAATAGAAAAAAAAATTAAAAATAAAAAATAAAAAAATAAATATCTCAATAGAATTATAAATTTATCGATATACCATTTAATAATCAATATATTCTACTTTTTGTAACAAGAGGAATAAAAAAATAGGCCAGTCTCATAATCGTGGGTCACGAGGTCCTACGACTTGTCCTGCTCTCCACAAGTCATGCTACAATACTTCATATCATGGAAATTATTAATTGAATTGCACCCCAAAAACAACCTAATAATACATATATTATTTTAATGCATAAATGTAATAATTTATTAATTAGAGTTGTTGTATAAATTTAATAGCTTAATAAATGAAATATATATGAAATTTCACATGTAGTAAGCAATCATCAAATTTATATAATAAAAATGTAAATAATATATAAATATTAAATATGAGAATATGATTATATAAATAGAGGTATGTATTAAAAAAATTACCAAAAAATAACATATGCATATTCCATTTAAAAACATTTATTTAATCAATAAATATATTCAATGAATACCATATCCACAAAAGCACTCTAATTAATGAAATTATATATCAATGAATATAAACTAGATATAAGGAATTGCAAAGAGATTTCTACACATAAGATCACAATTAAAAATGGAAAATGTAAATAACCAACTTAGATCCCTTTAACTCCGAATCTATTATGGGCCGAGTGGGACCAAATCCCCCAAGGAGAAAACCTTCTTTTTGGAGTGTAAAGTTTGATGAAATGTTTGCACCTCGAGGGATTTGATCCCTCTCGGCACACGATAGATTTGGATTTAGATGGATCTAGGTTGGTTCATGTGAGAGAAGCAATGTCATATATTATATTATTATTATTATGTATATGTTAGAGATAAAATTCATACTTTGAAATTTAAATTATGTTTCATTTTCTTCATATAACCTTATAATTCTCTTATTTAATTTAGTCTATGGTACTTCACTTGAATGGTTTGTAAATGTGTTTGGATGTTTTGAGAAGTTTGTGTGCTTCTATGTTTAGATACTTTGAGTGGTTTGTGTGTTTATGTGTTTGTATTTGGATGGTAATGTTTGTGAATGTTATAGTTTTTTTTTTCATATTTCTATATGTATATGTAATTTTATATTAGTAATTAGTTGATGATAAACAAGGAATAAAATCTTCTCTATATCTTGTAGGAGGATTGACATTGCACATCTATTTCATTTAATTTTAGGTATCACAATTTTTGAGATATAATTAATTCTTAATAGTGTCCCTCTAGGTATTACTAAATATATCTTAAAGAGTTGTTTTAATTTTAACTTTTCTTAGTTACCTTAGTGTGTTGAGATGATAGATATTGTTAATAACTTTAATGATGAAAAACAATGAAATATTTTTTTTAATGGAAAGTGGCAATGTAATAGTGTTGAATGGGAAAAAATGTCAATAACAAATGTAGTTAATTACTAATAGTATTAATTATGATCAATATCAAACTATTCTCTTCTATTTTTCTTACTGTTACGCCTGTTATTTTTTCCATATTTTCATATCGATTATATAAAAAGTGTTGTTAAAATTGTAAACCCTTCAAATATTTAACTCGAGCTATTGTAGTAAAAATCTTAAAAAACAAGGCACTTATCAATAATAATTTTTTTTCTTACACTAAAATCAATCATACTATTAGTCCAATCACTTTAAAATTAATGTGCCATCATACATCCTGTTACATCAAAACAAAAATAACGTCTACACTGAAACCAATCCATCTAATTCAAGCAGTCAAATAATATTAGAAACAAACATCTAGACTGAAATAAATGCATCTAATGTAAGAAATCAAATAGGATTAGAAATAAACATCTACACTAAAATCAATACATCTAGTGTAAGCATTAAAATATAATTATAAATCAACATCTACATTCAAATGAATACATCTAGTGCAAGAAATGAAATATAATTATAACTCAACATCTACACTGAAATCAATGCATGTTGTGCAAGCAATAAAATAGAATTATAAAACATCTACACTAAAATCAATGCATCTAGTGGAAGCAATAAGATAGGATTATAAGTAAAAATTTACACTGAAATCAATGCATCTAGTGGAAGAAATCAAATATCATTAGAAATCAACATCTACATTGAAATCAGTGCATCAAGTGCAAGAAATCAAATAGGATTATAAATGTTCATCTACAACGAAATCAATGCATCTATTGCAAGCAATCAAACTGTATTCTAAACAACCATCTACACACTAAAATCAATGCATCTAGTGAAACAAATCAAATAGAATTAGAAAAAATATACACTAGAATCGATGCATCTAGTGAAAAAAATCAAATAGGATTAGAAATCAACACCTACACTGGAATCAATGAATGTAGTGCAAGTAATCAAATAGGATTAGAAATAATCATGTACACTAAAATTAATGCATATAGTACAAGAAATATTCTTCCCTCTCTCGCCCCTCCATATATATATATATATATACCTCCATATTTTCTTATTTGTCTCTCTATCTCACCCCCAAACATACTAACACTCTTTCGATCTCTTCCTTGTCACTCCCCCTCTCTCTCTCCACTTTTCTCTCTCTATATCTTTCGTCTTCCCTCCATCTCTCCCCTTCCAACTCAATCTCTTTTTCCCTTCCTCTCTCCTCCTCCTCTCTCTCTCTCTCTTTCTCTCCTCGTCTCTCTCCTTCCCTCTCTCCTCGTCTCTCTCGCCCTTCCTCTTTGTCCCTTTGTCTCCCCCCATCTATCTCTCTCTCACTCACTCTCTCTCTCCCATCCAACCCTATCACTTTATCTCTCCCTCTATCCTTCTCTCTCTCTCGCTCTCTCCCCCCTTCATCTTTTTGTCTCTCCCTCTCTATCTCTCTCTCTTAGCCATCTCTCCCGCTCTCAATCCTCTCCTCCTCTCTCTCTCTCTTCATTCCTCCTCTCCCCTCTAATTTAGTTTATCTCCTTCAATGCAAGCAATCATATAGGATTAGAAATCACCATATACACATAAATCAATGCATCTAGTGGTAGAAATAATCTTCTCTCTCTCTGCCCTCCATATATATCTATATCTGCTCCATCTCTCCTTTTTTGTCTCTATATCTCATCCCCCCAAACACACACACTCTCTCTATCCATATTTATCTGTCTCTCTCTTCTTCCCTCTCTTCACCTTCCATCAATATCTATATCTACCTATATATCTTTGTCGTATTTATATATTACCCCGAAAACATACACATTCTTTCACCATATCTGTCTATCTCTCCCACATCCCTCTCTTCCCCTTCTATCCCTCTCTGCCCCCTTCTATTCCTCTTTTCTTCTGCTTTCCTCTATCCCTTTCTCTCCATTTCATTTATCACTCCATCTCACTCTCTCCACCTTTCCCTCTTTGTTCCATTCTTCTAACCTCCCTCTCTCTCTTCCTTCATCTCTCCTTCTCTCTCTCTCCCTCTCTCTCTCTCTCTCCAACATTGTTGTCGTCTCCCTCCCTCTCTCTTCTCTACTTATTTCCCCCCTCCTCTCCGTCTCTCTGTATTTGTCTCTTTATCTTACCCGAAACATACAGACTCTCTCTCCATCTGTCCCTTGTCACTCCCTCTCCATCTCTATTTTTATATGTTTTTCTTCCCCCCCTTTCTCTCATTCCAACTCCATCTCCCTATCTCTCCCTATCACCTCCTTTCTTTCACTCCCTCTATCTCTCCACCTCTATCACTTTCTCTTTGTTCTTCCCTCACATATATATCTATATTTAATATGTATCATGATATATTAATATATATTATACTATAAAAAATTTAATATTATATTAAATTTAATATTGTATATTAAAAATCAAAACTTATTAAGTTGAATAATATTAATATTGGATTTAATGTAAAAGATACAATTTATAATAAAACTACATCAAATGATATTTTCCAAAATTACAACCTTGATGTGGAAATAATTCTGTATAGAGACTTTAATATATCCATAAGATATGGTTTTCCTTTTAAAGATTCACTTTACAAATAATTAATTAAAGTAAATATTAAAAGATCTTGCACCAAGATTTTGGATTCTTTGTGTTCAATTAACTCTTTTATTTTGATATAAGAAATAGTAATAGCTTTAGTAAAGAGTAAAGATGTTTAAAATTTTACTTAATTTGGAATTTCAATGTAGTAGAAAAAATTGTTGAAGGTATATTTACTATCCATTCAAATTCTTATATTGTAATTTTTTTTAACATAAATATATGAGATAATTGTATTGTAGTTTTTTAATCTATATGATTATTTTAATTTTTATTTCAAGTCAACATTAATTTTTTCTATTTAACTTTGAGAAGAAATATGCTTACACAAAAATCATATTAAGTTGTAAAATGTCTCACTGAAAGCAATCACCTACATATTTTTATAAGGAATAATTTATGCATATAGAGAGATTTTAGTTTTGATTGTCGACTTTGGAAACTTTCATGGGGATTTTTTGGTTTTAATTATTGTTTTTTTTATTGATGTTTTTGTTGCAGTCTCTTTTATGTTTTTGGTTTTAATTATTGTTTTTTTTTTATCGATGTTTTTGTGGCAGTCTCTGTTATTGTCAACGGTGAGGGTCCCAGTCGCTTTGCGTATGTTACCCATGGCAGATCGATTTCGTGCACCAAGCAGCACAGCCCAGTCATCCTCTCGCGCCCGACTCAGCTGGTCCAGTCCAGACCAGCAAGTTTACATATCTACATTGGCCGGCCGACCAGATAGAGACTGGAAAGCGAAGAAATAAGCAGCAGATTATATTTGCTTTATAAATTAGGCTCTCTTTCTTTACCGTGTCACCCAGTCTTTTACGCCGTTAGGGATAAAGATTAACGTTAGATGATCAACGGCTATTTATGAAATTCAAATTCGATAAATTCGTTAATTGGATATATTTGTGGATTGAAAATCTTTTGGATATTCGGTAATCCAGTCTTTTATCCATTAAGGATAAAGATTACAGTTAGACTATCAACGGCTATCCATGACATGAAATTCAAATTCGAAAAATTCGTTAATTGGAAATTTAAAACAAAATGCATACCAAGCTGCCACCTAAGACAATCCCTCTGCCATGACCAGTTCACAAGTCTATTAATACGGTCATCTTTTAATACTATGTCAAATTTAAACAAGTAAATAATTTATAGATAAACAAATACAACAAGATCTCACATTAATTAACATATAGACTAGGAAATATTAGTTGCCTTAATTAAACTCGTTAACCACTACACATCCTTCAACTATAAGTTGGTAAGGATGTGACCTACCATTGGGTATGGTTGTTCTGAAAGCCAGTCATTTAGTTAATTAGAGATACATGACTTTTTAGTCTGCAATTTAAAAAAACGGTTGGCTTTTTTCAATGATATAAAGTTCATTTTTCTCAATGGTTAATAAGGTTTAGATAGTTTTTTTATTAATTATGATATTTTTATTATTTTAAAAATTTTAAGTTTTAAATTTTATTATCAAAATTTTATTTATAAGATAAAATTTTAAAATATTAATCTATATTTTATGTTTTATTGTATTTGGGAGAATTTTCATGATAACAAATAAGTTGAATTTGTTTATTTATAATTTATTTTATAATTAGGGTAATAGGCCTTCTCTTTTGAAAGAGATGCAATTTTTCATTGTCAACATTTTAAATGTCCGCTTGACACGTGTTTTCTGATAGTTTTAATCTTTGGCTGACACCTGTTGCCTGACAGCTATTCCGATCTGTTGGCAAAAAGCGACTGCCTCCAGTTTTCATCCCCGCAGACTCCCTTTGGCGCGCAGCTTGAAAATGGCCATTGCAGTTCAGAGACGATTGTACCTGTTGTACCAGTTTTCTTTGTTACGCAAGTTCTAAGTTTGTTTCATTTTTATGTTCTATGGGTTTTGGGTATACAGATCTCATCTTTGCCTGGGAACGAGTAGCAAGGGCAGAGAGAGAACGCGGAGGAGGGAGGGGAGGCACCATGACATCCTTATCTGGTTCCCTTTGTAGATCAACCTCTGCTACGATTTGACACCTGTTACTCATTTACAACCATATTGTCTTCAACCCCTGCCTCCGACTTATCGGTGGTTCTCCATAACTCCATCTCAAATCTTCTACCGGTTTTCTTTGTTACGCAAGTTCTAAGTTTGTTTCGTTTTTATGTTCTAAGGGTTTTGGGTGTAAAGATCTCATCTTCGCCTGGGAACGAGTAGCAAGGGCAGAGAGAGCGCGTGGAGGAGGGAGGGGAGGCGCCATGACATCCTTAAGCAGAGAGCTCGTTTTCCTCATCTTACAGTTTCTGGATGAGGAGAAGTTCAAAGAGACGGTGCACAAGTGAGTTGGTTTTTTTAACATACATTTCTCAAATCCTCTTTTGGTGTTTTGTTTTGTTTTGAGTGGGTATTTTGTAAATGAGAAGCTCTAATGATATGGTTGTGCATGGCATGGTATAATAATAACAGGTTGGAGAAGGAATCGGGGTTTTTCTTGTTACGCAAGTTCTAAGTTTGTTTCGTTTTTATGTTCTAAGGGTTTTGGGTGTACAGATCGCATCTTTGCCTGGGAATGAGTAGCAAGGGCAGAGAGAGAGAGAGGAGGAGGGAGGGGAGGTGCCATGACATCCTTAAGCAGAGAGCTTGTTTTCCTCATCTTACAGTTTCTGTATGAGGAGAAGTTCAAAGAGACAGTGCACAAGTTAGTTCTTTTTTTAACATACATTTCTCAAATCCACTTTTGGTGTTTTGTTTTGTGTTGAGTGGGTATTCTGCAAATGAGAAGCTCTAATGATATGGTTGTGAATGGCATGGTATAATAATAACAGTTTGGAGCAGGAATCGGGGTTTTTCTTCAACATGAAATATTTTGAAGATGAAGTACAGACAGGAGAATGGGAAGAGGTGGACAGATACCTATCGGGTTTCAGAAAGGTGGACGACAACCGTTATTCCATGAAAATATTCTTCGAGATCAAAAAACAAAAATATTTGGAAGCTTTAGACAAGTAAGCATATCCTTGTTTCTTAATGTGTTTTCTTGCCAAAATGCAGAGATGAGTGAGATTGCATTATTGGTATGTTGAAAATAAAAAATTATCATTTGGGTATTTACAGGAAAGATCAGGCTAGAGCTGTAGAGATATTGGTGAAGGATCTCAAAGTCTTTTCTTCATTCAACGAAGAGTTGTTCAAAGAAATCACGCAGCTTCTTACCCTAGACAACTTCAGGTACGTTCTTTATCTTATATATTTGGCTTTTGGTGTGGGAAAGAAGCTATGAAATCATGCATTAGCTTTCAGAGGTCCTATATAGTTGGAGTGAGTTGGATTTGTTATTTGTAGGGAATATGAGCAGCTGTCTAAGTATGGGGATGCAAAGTCGGCCAGGACCATTATTCTTGTAGAGCTAAAGAAATTTTTAGAAGCTAATCCTCTGTTCCGTGACAAAATCACATTCCATGCTTTCAAAGCCTCAAGGCTCCAAACACTGATAAATCAGAGGTAGGGTGCTTTTTTATGTTCAGAAGTTCATGGAGGCCAATGGCTGACTCTTTTCCTTTTGGTTTTGAACTGGTCAAGATGAATGTTTTTAGCAGTCCTTCACTACAACTTCAGAAAATTGAAATAACGAATTACTAATCAGACAATGAGAATTCTCTCTTTTTTTTATGCTACAGTTTTATTTTGGAACAGGGGATTCCATAAAATTACTAACATAACATAGTGTGCCATTGGTCTTTTACCATTCCTTTATTTTTTTCAGGTTCAAAGATACATCGCCAGGAACCATGGTTGAAGCAGATGTTTTAGAATTTCTCTTGATCTCTTGTAAGTGTACTTTTACACGATGGAGGACTCTCTCTACTGGAATGGTCTAATCATAATGACAATGTTAGTGCACTTCTGTATATCCCAATTGTATTGGCATATATTCTATATGATATCCGCGTTATAGTCTTTGAGTGATATTTATATGTTTTCTGTTCATTTAAGTCTCCTCTATGTGCAGTCTCGGCAGTATAACTTCAACAATGTTCTATACATTGATATTAGCATCATTCATGTACAGTAATCTCGGATGATCCCTTCACTATATATATATATATATATTCTCAGAATTCTTATATATATATGGGCTCTTCTGGCTCAGTAATTGGAATGATCTTGACACATCAAAAATGATTTATGGTTTGCTCTATAGTTTATGCTCAGTTTTATGGCACTTACTCACTTGCATGACACTTTCTTTCTGACAAGTTACTCTTTCTCAATTATGGCAGAATCATATTATATTATAACGTTGTTGTAGTAGTTTGATGGATGGCTTAGTCATATTTTCGATACAACGGTCTCAATACATCTTAAGGTTGTATCTCTTGATGTGATTATGCCAATCAATTCAATCTATGGGTGCCTGAAAGTATGGTGTCTGAATAAGAGGGGTCTCTTAAAATAAAATAAAACTGCAAATTATGGACATTACCACATGTGCCTGAGAGTGTTCTGCCATTATATATATCTGGTTGTTGGATCTGGGATTGATAAATTGTTCAGACACTGGTTATGTTCTTATCTTGGTCTTCTGCGTACTTGTGTTGAGTAGTGGTCCATAGAGTGGGATTGAAATTTTTGTTTAGGGATGGAGGATTTAAATAGATGGAGAGAGGGTAGAGGCATGTGGATTGGAAACCCTTCTTCTGAGGCAGAATTGGTGTGTAGACACCACAGACATGAGTTGCAGGGGAATCAGTGCAGCTCCTTCCTTGTGAAACACATCAGAGCCCCTGTACATATGGTTAGTACTAGTACTTGCTATTCATTCATTCAACCCTTTTGGTTAGATGATAGTCAGCTCAGGTTTGCAGATCTATGGAAAAAACCCATTTGTACTGGGGATTCATAGGTTTTCTAACCAATTCATACTCACTGGATTTGATGGGGATTCTTAGGTATGCTAAAAAATTCATACTCACTAGATTTCCTTTTATGTTGAACTAATATTAGGGGAGATTAGTATAGATCCCATGTTATATAATTGGTGTTATATATCTGGGTTTGCATCTTCCGATGTACTCGGCTAGATTGTTAATGGGTGATAGCAGAAGCACAAAGCCATCTAATCTTGGGACTGATATTCACATCGAAGATGCAAAGCTAGAAAAATCACACCATGATTCAATGGAATACTTGTGTGAACTCAAGATATATGCATCCTCAAGCTTTTTCAATCTCAAGGTACATATCAAATCTTGAGTTTAGATGGGTTTGTGTTAGCGCCCCTATTCAATCACCTAATGCACCATTTAGATTAAATGCACTGTTACACGTTCAGACAGATTGAAAAAAATATGACTGTGAGAAAAATGATTGTATCTTATCAAATATTTGTAAAGGGTTACACATCAGGTATATGGATGTGAGGATAGTTTCCCATCATCTTTGTGCTCGGTATGAATTTTCTGTCAATTGGAGATTAGGAATTCCTTTTTCTTAAGCCAGTTCTTTAATAAAATATTAGCCTCAACTTAATTAGTTGCACTTCTACGCTTAAATCATAAACCTCCAATTTCTTTGCAAGTGAGGAACGACTTCTTTGTCCCATATCTATTTTAATGTTACCTTTTTGGAAGTAACAAATACAATACAAGCTATAGGGACTCAGAGAGAAACTTTTAATATTCTACGACTTCAATTTCAAATCAAGAGTTAGGACTAATAGATTTTAATCCTCTAGCATAAAATTAGAAGTATACATAGCATAACAAAGGGGTTCTACAACAAGAAAAAGAGCTCGGTCTTGGGCATCAAAGGTGCATTTAGAAGGCTGAGAAAGAATCTCTTGGAGGCTGAGAAAGAATCTCTTGGAGGCTGAGAAAGGGAGACTAGAAGCACATTAGTTTGAAATGTGTCATTTCTGGTACCATTAGTTAATACTAATAGATTTCCTTGTATTCACAATTGTAAGAGATCCTTTCTAGCCTTGCATGTAGAATTTCCATGTAATTTTATATATAAAAAAACCAAAAAAAATTCCATAGATTTCCTTTTACATTTTTAATGTTTAACTGATAATAGCAAACTTTATCCATAAATCAAAATTTTCCCTTACAATTCTGCCACAACCATGGCAAACATGAAAAATTTTTTTGGACTAACATAACCTTTTGAATCAAGTTAGTCATCTTAAAATTAATTGTGCTTTATCCCTAAGGGTTAGTTCCATTGGTTGGTGATTTTATAATTTGAATGATATCATTAATCTAGCATGTTCTACAAATCCTCAATTCAATTCTCACAATGTCAATTTCTAAATTTTATTCTCTCTGGAAAAACCAACTAATATTGAAACAGTGATAATATTGAGATGTTGAATTCAAGTGTACATATATTTTGAAATTATCACAATTTAACAATGAAACTGCAACAATAGATAGGAAACAGGGAACAGCCAAATACATACACAGACTGATTGCTACTCTATGGTATTCACTTGGTTATATGGAGAAAAGACTCCAGGTAAACTTGTCCAGATAAGAAGAAATAATATCTTTAGACAGCAGTACTTCTTTTCATATTTGAGGATATATGAAACTGACTGAAATATAGTATCTATGTGAAACCCACTCTAAAAATGTTAAGTATTCCCTTTAACAACAAAATCAAGCACAGATCTGGTACAGAATATCTAAATACCTGCACCTTGCAATCACTATTAAATTAGATATAACTGTAATTCTAATGACACGATAAAAATCCTAAAAATCTAAACACAGTAATAATTCTTATCAACATCTGTAAAGAACCCGCTGTGATATGCACCTGGAGATCGCTAAGCTTGAGATGCATATTTTCCGTTCACACAAATAGCCATTCTATCAAATATTTTAAAACTCTTTAAGATATACAAACTCAAGCTTTACAATCTTGAGGTGCACAGGTTCAGACTGGTCTGGTTGGTCACCAAAACCAGGATAGTTAGCATTGAAATCCAACGTCCAAGATCCTAATCCTATTCCTGTAAATGCCCAAATGTCATGAGGGGTGCCAAGTGACAACTAATCAGTCCCAATGTCTGGACCAGTAGAATGAATATGAAAAGCAACAGGTATGTGAATATCTGTGCCTTGGTTTGTTTTTAGTAATGTGCCTAAATATCTAGCTCATTACTAAGCGGCTTGTTTAGATAGAAGCCTGCCAGGTTACCATTTACATAGGGTCTCTATTTTCAGTTATAAGTTTTTGGAATGTAACTATGTAGCTCATTGTTAATTGCAGTTTGTTTAGATGGAAGCCCTCCAGCTTACCATTTACCAGGGGATTATTTGATACTCTCAACAGATGGTCTTTATCAATATTTTACCAATGAAGAGGTGGTTAACCATGTGGAATGGTTTATGTCATCTTATCCGGATGGAGATCCTGCCCAACAACTTGTTGAAGAGGTCCTCTTTCGTGCAGCAAAGAAAGCTGGTAAGGAGACTTAAATGCTTGGAAATAGCTTGAAATAAAGTTATTTCAATATTAGTGCTATATGGTGTACTTGATTTTCTGAAGTATTCAACTGGCATATGGATGTAAGGATTGATTTCGATGAGCTTTTAGATATACCTCAAGGAGATGGCCGCAAATATGATGACAATGTTTCTGTGATGGTCATTTCTTTGGAAGGAAGAATATGGAGATCACAAGTGTAAATAATGTCGGAGCACTAGAGAGTTAGGTGCTCCCACATAAGAGTTGATTCTTTTGTCTCTTTTCAATTTTCCATGTACCATATTTTTCAGCAGAGATTACAGCTTGTAGAGGACAAATGAACAGCAAGAAAGGACTACTGCAGAGGAGTTCCTACTTGTATAACAGAATGGTGCAAAATGGCTTTGTTCCTGGTCTTTTAACATACAAAGCCCTCATCCTTGGACTTTGTGAAACAGGCAAACTGAATGAAGCAAAGGAGAAATTGGAGCAAATGATATAGAAAGATATTATTCCAGATCACTTGATATTTAACATGATGATTGATAAGTTTTCTAGTGTTGGTGATATGAAGACTGCTACTAAACTCTTTACTGAAATGATAGGTTTAGGGCTTTCACCTAATAATCTTACTTACACTACGCTTATTTATGGCTTTCACAATAAACAAAAGATACAAGAATCTTGTCAACTCTTTTATACAATGTTGCAGCAGGGACTTGTTCCTCACCATAATATCTTTGTTAGGTTGGTCAATGGGTACTGCAGAGCCGGTGATTTGCAGGGAAATTTTAGACTGAGGAATGAAAATGAGATATTGCGTGTGGTTCCTCCTGAAGTTGCTCATAGTGTTGTTGCAAGAGAAGTTTGTAAGATTGGCAAGGTGGAAGAAGCAAATGTGCTTTTACATGACATGCTTCAGATGGGTTTACTTCCAACTATTGCTACTTTCACTACTCTTATTGATAAATATTGCAAAGCTGGTAAGATGGATGCAGCTTTAAGGTTAGTAGATCTCATGATGCATTGTGGTTTGAAACCTGACGTTGTTACTTACAACGTACTCATCACTGGACTTTGTAAAGAAGGCAATGCACAAAGGGCCTTAAAGTTACAAGATGAGATGAAAGAAAGAGGTCTTTGGTCAAATTTTAGTACGTTATAAGTAATAATCGGAGTTGCATGTGTAAGCTTTCCATTGTTTATTCGTACCCTTATGCCAACAATCTGCTTTGATTGCTGCATTTTCTGGCGTACAAGTCAAGAACATGCTTTCTTAAAAGTACTATGTTGCCACACATATTTATTGAATTAAATTGTAAATTTACTTTGTGGTGCATGGCATGTTGCAGCTCTGCTGTTACGCAGAGACAAGTCCAACCAGTTGGTAAGTTACAGAACTAGCCTCTCTCGTTACATCAAATTGCCAAGATTTATTGCAGTACCTTTGGTTTTCATATTCATCTGCATAACAGGAATTTGGCTCTTCTTTCCATCTTTCACCAGATGTGGAGCTGATATAAAGGCCATTAATGACCACCACCTTTTCATTAAATATTTCTTTCCAGCAAGTGTGCAAAATTGATATTCTGGTTTTCAAAATTGATATTGTAATTCCTGCCATAGACTTAAAGGCCATCTGTTTAATAATAACTGAGCATTTTGTTTCATGACAGGGTTCTATATTTTTCAGATTACACTGTAGATGCTTCTATTCTATGTAGGCAGAGATATTGCACCAAAACCAGGTGCTCTTACAGTTAAGGCTGAGAAGAATGTTCCTGTATAATGCCTATTAAATTAAATAAAAGAAAAAAAGAAGAGAGCTTTTATTTTTTTAAATTAGCTTCAGTTTCAGTTAAATATAACAGAGTATTCCAAAAATCCATATATCCATATATTGCACCAAAAGCAGCTGCTCTTACAGTCATTGACTCATCATTTCAACGAACTTTTAGCAGTTTGTTGATGTAGATTCTGTCATTTGTAGCCCAATTTCAAGGCACTTTGAGTTAGCTAATTTCGAGGAAATAATGTAGTAGTAGTAACGAGACATTTTACTGAGAGTTTAATGAAAGCTGAAGAAGAGAAAAACTACCTTAATGCAGCCACGCTTAATATTGACTGGCATACAAAGGAAACTGCAACATGGACAATATTGTAATAAGGCTGACGTCAGTGGTGGTAGCTGAAGAAGGAGCTCCTACAACAGGGCCACATTAATCTTTCTCTTACAATATACATTTATGTTATGACATAGATTACTTCTTCAAGATGGCTATTTACTTGACAATAGATATTTGCATTTTCTTATTATGTCTTTTGTTGCTTCTGGTACTCTCCACAACCTCTCTTTCATAGAGTATTTAATTGTAAAGGTTGCTACACAACTCATCGAATAACTCTCTACCTGCATAACTCATAATTGAACAATAAGTCTGTTACTGCACAACTCAGAATTGAACATCATCTTTCTGCAAAATTCTACAAAATCCCCTTCATCTCAAAAATTACAATTACTTCAAATTAATAATTAACAAACGATACTCCTATCGGCCTCTCCTTGCACCTCCTGGGGCAACTGCTAGTTATATAGGTAAAGAGAAAGAGAGATTAACAACTAAAGAATAGATACAGATTTTTTTTTTTTAATATTAAGTTGGTCGATCTAAATAGCATTCGAAAACATAGATCTAATCATTATAGCATGGAAAATTTGTCATATTGTGTAAATACTGATATATGCTCATTTTAAAAGGGACGATTAGTAAGTTAAGTTCGTTTAAACTTATACGGTCATTTTAAAAGGGATGATTAGTAAGTTAAGTTCGTTTAAACTTATAAGGTCATTGAAAATAAATCAGCTTCCATTGTGCAAATTGTTTTCATAGAGGATTTATGTACACTAGACATGAATCTTACATATGTACCAGATGCAGTTCCCTAGCATGAATTTTTTATTAATTTTGTCTTTAATTTTGTAACATCAATTAAATTTGAAATCCTGATTTGCTATTTCTTATTTTTGATAAATATTTAACAAAAATATTCAATAAAAGAATTCAAAATTTCTTAAGTTTCTTTTTCCAAAACTGTCACAACTTCAGCTTCAATAATGTGGGTTTATGTTAAGATAATTATAGCATTTGCAAGATAGTCAGTATAGATCCATCTTAAAGATTGATGTAACATGAGTAGAGACGGATCCAATTTGTAATTTTTTTTTTAATGACTTTATATTATTTAAATGTTTTATATAATTATTTTGTTGTTTTTTTATTTTTATTTTTACAAACATCAACAAAATTTGATGACAGACTAACCGAATAAAGCTATCTGCCCAATTATGTGACAGATATCATATTTTTTTCCAAAAAAATTGAAAGAGGCAAGATAAATATCCTCCGTTCAAGAGATCGTACAATGTGAGTTCATACCAAAAGTTTGATGGAGAGACAAAGAATTCGCCAACTGATCTGTGCTCGGTGTGATTTATGACCACAGTCAAGATTTATTTCCTAATATCAAATTGTTTCTAGTGCTATGGAATAATTTTCTTTGATTTACAGTACGAACAATTTGTATGTGACATTATTTTCCGGAGGGTAATCGATAAATTATATTAACCAACTTCATTTTAGCGGATCAGTAGAACACGGACTTGGAGAAGAAAAATATTTGAGAGACCGTACCAATGGAAAGCAGGAATGTTAAACATATTGTAAGGTAAAAGTAACCCTAACCCTATGGCTGAGCATGTGGCATATTTTTAAGAGGCGCATAACCCTAGGTCCTCTGATTTGAACAAACATAGAGATTATGCCACAGCACCGACCGACACACAGAACTCGACAAATAAAGGAAATTGGTAAAAGTGGAAGGAAAATATCAAACAAAAAAAATTAATGTACCAGCTATTAATTTTAGAAAAAGGACTTTTATACTTTATGTCCTGTCCTAGATTTGAATTCGAACATGTTACTCCCATGGCTTCTAATTTCCATGATAACCTAAGAAAAGTGGGAGGCTCAAGAATTGAGCAGCGTATTATATTTGGTTTATAACCATTAGGTTATCTGGCTTTACCCGGTCGTTAATGGCAAAGATTACCGTTAGATTATCTAACGGCTATTCAGTAAACTCAAATTCCACAAATTCGCTACTTGGAAATTTGAAATAAAATGCCTACCACGGTTACACATGAGTCCGCTATAACACTTTGTTAATGCTTAGTCTAAAAAAGCAGTGAAATGGTCTAGAATTCAGCAAAGGTTTTGAAAAAAATTGGCAAAGATTTTATCAGAATCTTGTTTACAGATGATAAAATTTAGTATTTTGAGCGTCTTAAAAGTTTTTGATAGTGCTGAATTCATTTCCACTATCAAAAATAGATTCCAAACACTTCAACTATCTGATATTTTGAATTTTATTTTACCAGATTCCAACAAAAAACTGTCTTCGGAACCTATTCCACATGCTAAATAGACAACTTCCTTTGTTAATGTTTACCACTGCCCTACTTAAGATTGAATCACTGACGTGTATCCGTTAACAGCTACACGTTCTTCCACAATACCTTGGTAAGCTCTATACTGAGGTTGTTTTGAGTGCCATCCTTTTACTTAATTGAATACACATGTTAACATTTAATAAATAAAAAATTGTAAATTTTAATTTAGATTTATAGATTGAAAAAAAATTATATTATGATAATGATTTGGTAGACTTTTCGAACATTATGATATGGTTAATCTTTAAGGCAATAATAAATCTCAATCATTAAAAACTAATTAACTAATTATTAAAAAAAACCTATTATCTATTAAAAATATTTTTGTATTTTTATTATAATATATTAATAACTACATTTTTATTATAATATGGTAATAATAAGCCAGGAATAAAAGGATGATTCCGTGTTCATTCCTGACAGGGGAGGCTTATCAGCTTCGTCCTCAATTTCAACTGTGCCGGCTGTTAATTGTTATTCTGACCATGGCTTGAAGTTACGCATGAAACCAGATGGTACAGGTGTTTTGGTTCCAGCGGATTTTACGTTATACGTATGTTCTCCATCTATATTTTCTTCAGCGTTGAGCGAAAGCCAAGAGGCATTCACGATCTCAAGAATGCTTACGGATACGTTCGGATTCTTTTCTGGTTTCGGTCTCCCAGCGTTCTTTTTCATCGAAATCGGATTCATATTCACGATCTCCTCAGCGTTGCTGCTACTCCGTCCAAGTCTGCTATATTACCGCGCTACGATTGGAGATGTGCCATCAAAGCTATCCTCAACTGGATGGCTATTCCGTCCCCCAATTGCATGAGGAATTCCCTCATCCTCGTGTGTTTGCTAATCCGATTGATAATTATGATGTTATAAATACTAACTTAATTATGAAGAATAGTAGTGATTAAAATCCAAACCCTATTATAAATAATAATAATTGTAAGAATAGAAATTATAATAATAATATATCTAACATTAACTCAAATAACCTAAAGGACATTAATAATAATATTTTTATAATAATAATATAACTAATATCAACAACAATTTTATTGAACAAAACAACATTTCCAAAAATAATAATGATGTCTATACAAAACACAATTAATAATAATAAATTCTCTTTTGGTTTTAAAAATGTTATTAATCTATTTAGTTTTAATTTTTATTAAACCAAAAATGTTATTAGATTTTTTAGTTTTAATTTTGATTCTTTTGTTTTTGAGTTTCCTTAATAAGGGCTTAGCTTTTCCCTAGCTCCTAGGAAGATTCCCATTGATGACATTATCATTAATATTGAGTATGGCTTTAGGGACCTTCCGGATAATATCAAGGAGACTATAAGGCAAGATTGTTCCATTATTCTTAGGAAGGCAAAGCCTCCCAAAAGAAATTTGATCAAACCTGAATTTCTCGCCCTTAAATCCCTAAGGGACAATCCCCACATTGTCATCCTTAAAGCACATAAAGGTGGTGCCATAGTCATTATGGATAAATCCGACTATGTCAGTAAAATAATTGACCATCTGTCCAATAGTGGTAGTTATGTTAGGCTTAAAAAGAATCCACTTAAATCAGTTTCTAAGAAATTTTCCATCGCCATTAAGTAAGATTCTTCCCTTAATCCTCTCTTTAGAAAGCTTATTTAGAGCAATCCCCTTACACCAAGGATTTATGGTCTTACTAAGATTCATAAATATGGAGCCCCTTTAAGACATATTGTTAACAAAATAGGTGATCCCTCTTATCATCTTGATAAATTCTTCACAAAGAAGCTTAAACCCCTTGTGGGTCTCCCTGATTCCTTTGTTAAGGACTCGAATTCCTTTATTAAGGAATGGAAGGAATAAAACCCCTATGCAGGATCCTAGCCATTGATGTCATTAAGCGGGTCTCGGACCAAGACACTTCTAAATTAGTGGGTCTTTGCCTGACCTCGAATTTTTTTAGTTTCCAAGATGAGTTCTATGAGAAAATTTATGGTGTTGCCATCGGTTATGTTGTATCTCAAGAAAAAATCTCTTGGCTGTGGTAAGGAATCAATGCTTAAGAAATTTTATAAATGTATGTCACAATTACCATATCAAATGGTCTTTGTTTAACACCCTTGGAATTTTGTTACTTAATACCCTCAATAATATAATATAATGAAAGACTTCACAATGCCATAAACTGTTGATATTTGAATGGAATGAAAAGAAGAACTGTAAAGGAAACTCTAAATGATATGTTGAAAACACAGAATCGACCACTTCTAAGTTTCGGAGGAAATTCATGGAAAAGAAGAAACTCTAAATAATATGTTGCAATCATAGAATCTATTACTTTATAGTTTCATGAGGAATTTTTGAAGAGAGAGGAGATGAGTTGAAGGAGCGCAAATTAAGGTGGTTTAACTCTTACTCACAGATGTAATTAAGAGATCGACTACTACATTACTTCACTTCATTCAAAGAGGAATAGATAGAGAGTGAAAAAGGAAAGACGTATCAACATCAACAGGTGTAGGTAACTTGATCTTCTATCATTAATTTATCATAGAATTCAGTTCTAAACTAGCAATCCTCCAGAGGTCCAAAACTCAGAACCCCTTTTCTTTATTTCTATCTACTTAAATACATCACAGTGGTTTGTAATTGATGAACTTCTTGAAACTATCCGAGTACCTAAATTGTTAAGATTACTTATGCAATCATACTTGAGAAAGAAAATTAAAACTGGAAATTTCATTCGTTTTGTTGAATCTGTTGCAGATGATGTGTCGTCCCGAAGTGCCGAGGTGGCCTTTCTAGTCATGATGCAATGGCTGCATAGCCCTAAAATGACGTCTCAGTGCCCGATTTGACCCAGCTGTCATGCCCCGAACAATGCCACTATACGCTTTTCTTCCCGACTCTACCTATGCCCTTGTGCTTCAAACATTTTTAATCATATCACCTGCTACCTGAATTTTCCTCTTCTCCTTTGTTCTATGTCGGGTCACTTACCTAAGGTTGTCTGCCACGTTTTGCCTATTTCTTCCTTGCCAAGGCATTTCACTGGTTTCATGTTATAATGCTCTTTTCTTCCTTCGACACAGTTTAACACATGAAAATGACTTACTTACGGATCTTAAACAAAACAATATTTACAAAAATAATAATCATGTTTGTTCCAAAAAAATTAATAATAATAAATTATGTTTTTGTTTTAAAAATGTTATTAACCTTTTTAGTTTTAATTTTGATTAAACCAAAAATGTTATTAGCCTTTTTAGTTTTAATTTTGATTTTTCTGTTTTGATTTTCCTCAATAAGGGGCTTAGTTTTTCCCTAGCCCCTAAGAAGATTCCCATTGATGACATTATCATTAATATTTAGTATGGCATTCGAGATATTTTGGATAATATTAAGGATACTATAAGGCAAGATTGTTCCATTATTCTTAGAAATGCCAAGCCTCCCAAAAGAAATTTGAGCAAACTTGAATTTCTCGCCCTTAAATTCCTAAGGGACAATCCTCACAATTTCATCCTTAAAGCGGACAAAGGTGGTGCCATAGTCATTATGGATAAATCTGACTATGTCAGCAACATGATTGACCATATGTCCAATAGTGGGAGTTATGTTAGGCTTAAAAAGTACTTAAATCAGTTTCTAAGAAATTTTCCATCGCCATTAAGTCAGATTATTTCCTTAATCATCTCTCTAGAAAGCTTATTGAGAGCAATCCCCTTACACCCATGATTTATGGCCTTACTAGGATTCATAAATATGGATCCCCTTTAAGACCTATTGTTAACAAAATAGGGGATCCCTCTTATTGTTAACACAATAGGTGATCCCTCTTATCATCTTGATAAATTCTTAGCAAAGAAGCTTAAACCCCTTGTGGGTCTCCCTAATTCCTTTGTTAAGGACTCGAATTCCTTTATTAAGGAATTGAAGGACATCAAGTTTGAACTTGGCGAATTATTATTCATCTTTGAAATTGTGTCCTTATTTGCTAAAATCCCTATCCAGGAAGCCATTGATGTCATTAAGTGGGCTCGGACCAAGAAACTTCTAAATTAGTGGATCTCTGCCTCTCCTCAACTTTTTTCAGTTTCCAAGATGAGTTCTATGAGAAAACTTGTGGTGTTGCCATGGGTTCTTTTGTATCTCAAGAAAAATCCCTTGGCTATGGTAAGGAAGCAATGTTTAAGATATTTTATAAATGTATGTCACAATTACCATATCAAATGGTATTTTCTTAACACCCTTGGAATTCAGTTACTTAATACCCTCAATAATATAATATAATTAAAGACTTCACAATGCCATAAATTGTTGATATTCGAATGGAATGAAAAGAAAAACTGTAAAGGAAACTCTAAATGATATGCTTAAAGCACATAATCAACCACCTCTAAATTTCAGGGAAAATTCATGGAAAAGAAGAAACTCGAAATAATATGTTGCAATCACAGAATATATTACTTTAAAGTTTCATCAGGAGCTTGTGAAGAGAGAGGAGATGAGGTGAAGGAGAGAAAATTAAGGTGGTTTAACTCTTACTCACAGATGTAATTAAGAGACCGGCTGCTACATTACTTCACTTCATTCAAAGAGGAATAGACACAGAGTGAAACAGGAAAGATGTATCAACATCAACAAGTGTAGGAAACTTGATCTTCATTCATTAATTTATCAGAGAATTCAATTCTAAACTAGCAGTCCTCAAGAGGTCCAAAACTCGGAACCCCTTTTCTTTATTTCTATCTACTTAAATACATCACAGTGTTTCATAACTGCTGAACTTCTTGAAACTATCCGACTACCTAAATTGTTAAGATTACTTATGCAATCATACTTGAGAAAGCAAATTAAAACTGGAAATTTCGTTCATTTTGCTCAATCTGTTGCTATTGATGCATCCTCCTGAAGTTTCGAGGTGGCCTTTTTGTTCATGATGCAATGGCTTCACATCTCTAAAACGACGCCTGAGTGCCCAATTTGACCAAGCTATCGTGTCCTGAATAGTGCCGCTATACACTTTTCTGCTGGACTCTTCCTATGGCCCTATGCTTCAAGCGTTGTTAATCATATCACCTGCTTTCCAATTCTTCCTTTTCTCCTTTATTTTGCATTGGGTCACTTACCCAAGTTTTTCTGTCACATTCTGCCTATTTCTTCCTTGCCAAGGCATTTCACAAGTTTCACATTATAATTCTCTTTTGCTCCTTTGACACAGTTTAACACAGGAAAATGACTTACTTACGGATCTGAAAACCTTTGGAATTCACCTTTGAAACTGCATCGCATCCTCCTGCACATCACACTTCGGAGACTTTAGCAATTATATCTTGCGGTTATCCTTTAAAATTCGTGACTTGCAACTTGCCATCGCGCCCCACCACATTACATATCACACTTCGACACTTTCAACATTTACCTCCACACTTATTCTTTAAGGTTTGGGATTATCGCTATGCGCTCGGGTCCCACCATCATCGCACTTCGGCGAATTTAAATTTTACCTCTATGCTTATTCGATAAAACTTGCGATTTACGATTAGGCCCCACCACATCGCATATCGCACTTCGACGCTTGTAACATTGACCTCTCGTGCATATCCTTTGAAACTTGCAATTGGCGGTTTGCGATTTGATCTTCGTTGTTTATCTCTCCACCCCAGTTCTGCGCTTTGATCTCGGCCATCCATTTTTCCCTTTACACCTCCTCAAAAACTCTTAAGTGTCTAAGGGAAATACGCCATTTCTCTATCTTCTCTAATTTGAATGTAAAGGGCGTGGGCTCCAGCTATCACCATGTAATGTCTTCATTGAAACCTAAAACGACTTGCGGGGGAACTTAAGAAGTTTTTGGAATTTTAAGAAAGTGTTCCCGTAGTTGATGTCAGCCGTCGATTTGCAGGTGAGCAAATTTAACGAGACCGCTTGCGGGGGTACTCGGTATAAATCTTGTATAATTTGTGCTCTCAGGTTGTCATTGGATCTTGGCACAATTCGAACTGTTCTGCACGTGAACGAGCATGAATCGACCCACCTTCACATAAAATCACGTAATGTTAATGTACCAATAGAAAAATCAAAATTATTCTTTGACATACAATATTTTACCTTTTCTAACATATATGCTTTTTTTTTTTGGTGGTTTTGAAGAATATTTCAAAGGTAAATGCAAATGAGCCACAACATCTCGCTCCACCTGGGGATAGTGATTTCTTCCACGGAAGCGCTAAGAACCACCGACTAGTGCCTTATCCATTGGGCATGGAGTCAATTATTGTTTGGTGACATATGAACAATGAGAAAACTGGTATTAACAATGGTGGAGTGCTAACTTTTAATGCTGGAAATAATGCTTCAGATATTGCCCGTTCACAGGCAGCTATACTGTCTCTCCATCTAGACCTTCCAAAATAAATGTGTTATTTGATCTTGCCTCAGAGATTATGTATGGACCATACCAGAGAGGATCAAATTTACCATGCTTCCCCTTGTCTTCTCGTCTCGTGTCCCATCTCAGTACCAGATCTCATGCTTGAAAGAAAACCTCTTTTTCTTTCCTGTTGAATATAAAATTCATCTTTTGTTGATAAGTAATCAAGTTATCCCTGAATTTGTTTCTGTTTTCACTTGATTCAATTATTTTATTCAATCTCCTTATGAGAGAATTTTGTTCTTCCTGAGCTTCTTGAAGGAAAGAAATCATTGGTTTAGCCAGCTGAGTAGGAAACAATGTTTGAGTTCCATAAACCAGTTCATAGGGGGACTTTCCAGTAGATCTCTCGGTAGTGACTCGAACTTCCCATAGGGAAAACTTCAACTTCATGTCCCAATCCTTCTGATTATCAACAATTGTCTTCTTCAAGATCGTGACCAATGTCTTTTTTTAGGACTCTGTCAATCCGTTCCCTTGAGGATGATATTCTTTGGAATGTGATACTTGAATGTCTTTAAAATTCATACTTCGAAATTTAAATTATGTTTAATTTTCTTGATATAACCTTATAATTCTCTTATTTAATTTAGTCTATGGTACTTCACTTGAATGGTTTGTAAATGTGTTTGGATGTTTTGAGAAGTTTGTGTGTTTCTATGTTTAGATGCTTTGAGTGGTTTTTGTGTTTAAGTGTTTGGATTTGGATGGTAATGTTTGTGAATTTTATAGTTTTTTTTTTTCATGTTTCTATATGTGTATGTAATTTTATATTAGTAATTAGTTGATGATGAACAAGGAGTAAAATCTTCTCTATATCTTGCAGGAGGATTGATATTTCACATCTATTTCATTTAATTTTAGGTATCACAAATTTTGACATATAATTAATTCTTAATAGTGTCCCTCTAGGTATTAATAAATATATCTTAAAGAGTTTTTTTAATTTTAAATTTTCTTAGTTACCTTAGTGTGTTGAGATGATAGATATTGTTAATAACTTTAAGGATGAAAAAAGATGAGATAAATTTTTTGAATGGAAAGTGGCAATGTAATAGTGTTGAATGGGAAAAAATGTCAATAAAAAATGTAGTTAATTACGAATAATACTAATTTTGATCAATATCAAACAATTTCCTTCTATTTTTCTTATTGTTACCCCTCTTATTTTTTTCCATATTTTCATATCGATCATATGAAAAGTGTTGTTGAAATTGTAAACCCTTAAAATATTTAATTCGAGCTATTGTAGTAAAAATCTGACCTTTTATCTCTTGCTCCGCAATATCAATAGGTTGAATTACTATAACACAAAAAACAATGCACATTATCAATAATATTTTTTGTGCTTACACTAAAATAAATCACACTATTAATCCAATCACTTTAAAATTAATATGCCATCATACATCCTGTTACATCAAAACGGAAATAACGTCTACACTGAAAATAATCCATCTAATTCAAGCAGTTAAATAATATTAGAAAAAAACATCTAGACTGAAATCAATGAATCTAGTGCAAGTAATCAAATAGGATTAGAAATCATCATGTAGCTAAAATTAATGCATATAGTACAAGAAATATTCTTCCCTCTCTCGCCCCTCCATATATATATATATATATATATCCCTCCATATTTCCTTATTTGTCTCTCTAGCTCACCCCCAAACATACACACACTCTTTCAATCTATTCCTTGTCATTCCCTCTCTCTCTCTCTCTCTTTGTCTCTCCTCGTCTCTCTCCCTCCCTCTCTCCTCATCTCTCTCACCCTTCCTCTTTATCCGTTTCTCTCCCCCCATCTATCTCTCTCTCACTCACTCTCTCTCTCTCCCATCCAACCCTATCACTTTATCTCTCCATCTATCCTTCTCTCTCTCCCCCCCTCTCCCCCCTTCATCTTTGTGTCTCTCCCTCTCTATCTCTCTCTATTATCCATATCTCCCGCTCTCACTCCTCTCTCTTTCTCTCTCTCTCTCTCTCTCTTCATTCCTCCTCTCCCCTCTAATTTAGTTTATCTCCTTCAATGCAAGCAATCAAATTGGATTATAAATCACCATATACACTTAAACCAATGCATCTAGTGCAAGAAATCTTCTTCTCTGTCTCCCCCCTCCATATATATCTATATTTAGCTCCATATCTCTTTGTTTGTCTCTATATCTCATCCCCCAAAACACACACACACACTCTCTATCCATATTTATCTATCTCTCACTCACTCTATCTCTCTCTTCTTCCCTCTCTTCACCTTCCATCAATATCTCTATCTCCCTGTGTATCTCTTCCGTATTTCTATATTAACCCCAAAACATACACATTCTTTCACCATATCTATCTATCTCTCCCTCATCTGTCTCTTCCCCTTCTATCCCTCTTTGCCCCCTTCTATCCCTCTTTTCTCCTACTTTCCTCTCTTCCTTTCTCTCCATTTCCTTTATCACTCCATCTCACTCTCTCCACCTTTCCCTCTTTGTTCCATTCTTCTAACCTCCCTCTCTCTCTTCCTTCATATTTCTCTCTCTCTCTCTCTCTCTCTCTCTCTCTCTCTCTCTCTCCAACATTGTCGTTATCTCCCTCCCTCTCTCTTCTCTGCTTCTTCCCCCCGCTTCTCTCCATGTCTCCGTATTTGTTTGTTTGTCTCACCCCAAACTCTCCCTTATCACTCCCTCTCCATATCTATTTTTCTATGTGTTTCTTTCCCTCCCTTTCTCTCATTCCAACTCCATCTCTCTATCTCTCCCTATCACCTCCTTTCTTTCACTCCCTCTATCTCTCCACCTCTATCACTTTCTCTTTGTTCTTCCCTCACATATATACCTATAGTTAATATGTATCATGATATATTAATATACACTATAATATAAAAAAATAAATATTGTATTAAATTTAATATTGTATTAATCAAAATTTATTAGGTTGAATAATATTAATATCAGATTTAATGTAAAAAATACAATTTATAATAAAAATACATCAAATGATATTTTCCAAAACTAAAACCTTGATGTGGAAATATTTGTGTGTATAGAGACTTTAATATATCCATAAGATATGGTTTTCCTTTTAAAAAATTTCTTTACAAATAATTAATTAAAATAAATATTAAAAGATTTTACACCAAGATTTTGGATTCTTTGTGTTCAATTAACCCTTTTATTTTGATTTAAGAAATAATAATGACTTTAGTAAAGAGTAAAGATATTTAAAATTTTACTTAATTTGGAATTTTAATGTCGAAAAAATAGTTGAAGATATATTTACTATCTATTCAAATTCTTATATTGTAATTTTTTTAAATATAAACACTTAAGATAATTGTATTGTAGTTTTTTATTCTATATGATTATTTTAATTTTTTGTTTCAAGTCAACATTAATTTTTTCTATTATTATTATTATTTAACTTTGAGAACAAACATACTTACAAACAGAAGTCATATTAGGTTGTAAAATCTGTCTGTCTGAAAGCTATCACCCACACATTTTGTAAGTCAGATAACTAATCAGTATTAGATTGTAGAATGTCTCTCTGAAAGCAGTCACCCACACATTTTTTGTAAGTCAGATAACTAATGAATAATTTTTGCGAGTATTATAGAGAGATTTTAGTTTTGATTGTCGACTTTGATAACTTTCATGGGGATTTTTGGTTTTAATTATTGTTTTTTTTAATCGATGTTTTTGTTGCAGTCTTTTATGTGTTGTCAAAGCTGAGGGTCCTCATCCAACCTTGAATGCTAATCATATAACCTTTAATGAAAGCTGAGGGTCCTCTCATCCAACCTTGTTAATGAAATGATATTTACGTCATTAATTTGCTAAATGAACATTATCCTGGATCAACGTTACTGAACCAATGAATTTTTGTATTATTATAATGAAAACTTAATAAATTAAAAAACTTTATTGAATGATTTCAAAATTTTAAATAACAGGGAAATCCATAACTTTTTCAATTTCAATTTAGGAAAATAATCAACCATTTAAGGTTATTCTAATTTTAAGTTAAAAATATTTATATTTAATTTGAAAAAAAATTAAATTTTAATTATGTTTATTAATAATTATTTAATGAGTTATTTTTAATGTCATTTTTTAAAATAATTTTAGATTTATTTTTTCTATTTAATTTGTATAAAATTTAATAGGAATTCATTGAAATAGCAAGTTTGATGATTAAACTCCATACCATCAAAGTATCATAAGGTATTTTAGATGTCTAATTTAAATAACCCAAATCAAGATTTCACCAATTTAAATAATACAAATCAAGATTTCACCAAATTCAAATAAAAAATTATAAAAGAAACCTAAAAAATATAAAAGAAACCCAAAAAATAACATTAAAAACAACTCCATTATTTAATTTATAATTATAAAATATCTAAAAACAAACTTATAATATTAATAGTAAATTTATAATAATAATATTTAGATTTAATATATATATATATATATATATATATATATATATATATATATATATATATATATATATATATATATATATATATATATGGGACAAGTTCTAGGCGCCTATGTTACCCATGGCAGATCGAATTCGTGCACCAAGCAGCACAGCCCAGTCATCCTTTCGCGGCCGACTCAGCTGGTCCAGTCCAGACCAGCAAGTATACACATCTACATTGGCCGGTCGACCTGATAGAGACTGAAAAGCGAAGAAATGAGCAGCGGATTATATTTGGTCTATAATAATTAGGCTCTCTTGCTTTACCCTGTCACCCAATCTTTTACGCCGTTAAGGATAAAGATTACCGTTAGATGATCAACGGCTATTCATGAAATTGAAAATCGAGAAATTCGTTAATTGGATGTATTTGGTTTCTCTGTTGCTTTACCACGTAATCCAGTCTTTTACCCCGTTGAGGATTAAGATTTCCGTTAGACGATCAACGGCTATCCATGGCATGAAATTCAAAATCGGGAAATTCGTTAAATGGAAATTTAAAAGAAAATGCCTACCAAACTACCACCTAAAACAACCCCTCTGCCATGACCAGTCCACAAGTCTATTAATATTGTCATCTATTAATACTATAGGCCTCCTGTCAGATTTAAACAAGTAAATAATTTATAGATAAATATATACAACCAGATCTCACATTAATGAACATATAGATTAGGAAATATTAATTGCCTTAATTAAACTCGTTAACCACTACACATCCTTCAACTATAAGTTGGTAAGGATGTGACATACCAATTGGGTAAGGTTGTTTTGAAATCCAGTCATTTAGGTAATTGGACATACATGAATTTTTAGTCTGCAATTTAAAAAAACGGTTGGCTTTTTTTAATGATATAAAGTTCATTTTTCTCAATGTTCAGATAATTTTTTTATTAATTATGATATTTTTATTATTTTAAAAATTTTAAGTTTCAAATTTTATTATCAAAATTTAAATTATAAAATAAAATTTTAATATTTTAATATTTTATGTTTTATTGTATTCGGGAAAATTTTCATGATAACAAATAAGTTGAATTTATTTATTTATAATCTATTTTATAATTATATATATGTAAAAAGGAGAGATTAACAACTAAAGAATAGATGCAGACTTTTTTTTAATATTAAATTGGTCGATCTAAATAGCATTCGAAAACATAGATCCAATCATTATAGCATAGTAAATTTGTCATATTGTGTAAATGCTGATATATGCTCATTTTAAAAGGGACGGTTAGTAAGTTAAATTCATTTAAACTTATAAGGTCATTGAAAATAAATCAGCTTCCATTGTGCAAATTGTTCGCATAGAGGATTTATCTACGCTAGACATGAATCTTATATATGGGACCAGATGCAATTCCCTGGCATGAAACTTTTATTAATTTTGTCCTTAATTTTGTAACATCAATCAAATGTGAAATTCTGATGTGCTATTTCTTATATTTTATAAATGTTTAACAAAAATATTCAATAAAAGAATCCAAAATTTCTCAAGCTTTTCTTTCCAAAACTGTCACAACTTCAGCTTCAAGAAATAGTGCAATGTGGATTTATGTTAAAATAATTATAACATTTGCAGGATAGTCAGTATAGATCTATCTTAAATACTGATAGGACATAAGTAAAGACCAAACCAATTTCTTCACTGTAATTTTTTTAATAACCTTATATTATTTAAATGTTTTATATAATTATTTTGTTGTTTTTTATTTTTATTTTTTAATGACCCTATATTAACCCTATGGCTGAGCATGTGACATACTTTTAAGAGGCACATAACCCTAGATCCTCTGATTTGAACAAACATAGAGATTATGCCACATCACCGACCGACACATAGAACTCGACAAATACAGGAAATTGGTAGAAGTGGAAGAAAAATATCTAACAAAAAAAATTAATGTACCTGCTATTAATTTTAACAAAAAGACTTCTATACTTTATGTCCTGTCCTTCTAGATTTGAATTCGAACATGTTACTCCCATGGCTTCTAATTTCAATCATGACCTAAGAAAAGTGGGAGGCTCAGGAATTGACCAGCGTATTCTATTTGGTTTATAACAATTAGGCTATCTGGCTTTACCCGGTCGTTAATGGTAAAGATTACCGTTAGATTATCCAACGGCTATTCAGTAAATACAAATTCCACAAATTCGCTACTTGGACATTTGAAATAAAATGTCTACCATGGTTACACATGAGTCCGTCATAACACTTTGTTAATCTGTAGTTTAAAAAAGCAGCGAAATGGCCTAGAATCTAGTAAAGATTTTATCAGAATCTTGTTTATAGTTGTTAAACTTTAGTATTTTGAGTGTTCTAAGAGTTTTTGATAGTGCTGAATTCATTTCCACTATCAAAAATAAATTCCAAACACTCTAACTATCTGATTTTTTAAATTTTATTTTATCAAATTCCAACAAAACACTGGAGCTATTCCACATGCTGGGTAGACAACTTCCTTTGTTAATGTTTACCACTGCCATACTTAACAATTAAATCACTAACGTGGATCCGTTAACAACTACACATTCTTCCACAATATCTTGGTAGGCTCTATAACGATGTGAACTAGCATATGGTGAGGTTGTTTAATGATTTGGTAGACTTTTCGAACCATATAATATGATTAATCTTCAATATAAAGTAATCTCCATCAATAAAAACTAGTTAACTAATTATTAAAAAAAAACTATTATCTATTAAAAATATTTTTAGATTTTTATTATAATATAATAATAACTACATTTTTTAATGTATTATAATATGGTAATAATGAGCGAGGAATAAAAGGATGATTCCGCGTTCATTCCTGACAGCGGAGGCTTATCAGCTTCGTCCTCAATTTCAACTGTGCCGGCTGTTGATTGTTATTCTGACCATGGCTTGAAGTTACGCATGAAACCAGAGGGTACAGGTGTTTTGGTTCCAGCGGGTTTTACGTTAGACGTATGTTCTCCATCTATATTTTCTTCAGCGTTGAGCGAGAGCCAAGAGGCTTTCAGATCTCAAGAATGCTTACGCATAATCCAGGAGCAAAAGCAAGGGTTTCTACATCTCTGCATTCTCTATCCCCTTAACTGTCTCGTTCGGATTCTTTTCTGGTTTCGGTCTCCCAGCGTTCTTTTTCATCGAAATCGGATTCATATTCAGGATCTCCTCAGCGTTGCTGCTACTCCGTCCCCCAATTGGATGGCGAATTGTTGGTGAGTCTGCTTATTCGATTGATAATTATGATGTTATAAATACTAACTTAATTATGAATAATAGTAGTGATTTAAATCCAAACCCTATTATAAATAATAATTATAAGAATAGAAATTATAATAATAATATATCTAACATTAACTCAAATAACCTAAACAACATTAATAATAATAATGTTTATAATAATAATATAACTAATATCAACAACAACAATTTTATTAAACAAAACAACATTTCCAAAAATAATAATGATGTCTATACCAACGCAATTAATAATAATAAATTCTCTCTTGGTTTTAAAAATGTCATTAACCCTTTTAGTTTTAATTTTTATTAAACCAAAAATGTTATTAGCTTTTTTAGTTTTAATTTCGATTCTTCTGTTTTTAGTTTCCTTAATAAGGGCTTAGTTTTTCTCTAGCCTCTAAGAAGATTCTCATTGATGACATTATCATTAATATTGAGTATGGCATTAGGGATCTTCCAGATAGTATTAAGGAGACTAGAAGGCATGATTTTTCCATTTTTCTTAGGAAGGCCAAGCCTCCCAAAATAAATTTGAGCAAACCTGAATTTCTCGCCCTTAAATCCCTAAGGGACAATCCTCACATTGTCATCCTTAAAGCAGGAAAAGGTGGTGCCATAGTCATTATGGATAAACCTGACTATGTCAGCAAAATGATTGATCATCTATCCAATAGTGGTAGTTGTGTTACGCTTAAAAAGAATCCACTTAAATCAGTTTCTAGGAATTTTTCCATCGCCATTAAGTCAGATTTTTCCCTTAATCCTCTCTCTAGAAAACTTATTAAGAGCAATCCCCTTACACCTAAGATTTATGGCCTTACTAAGATTCATAAATATGGAGCCCCTTTAAGACCTATTGTTAACAAAATAGGTGATCCCTCTTATTGTTAACACAATAGGTGATCCCTCTTATCATCTTGATAAATTCTTAGCAAAGAAGCTTAAACTCCTTGTGGGTCTCCCTGATTCCTTTGTTAAGGATTCAAATTCCTTTATTAAAGAATGGAAGGAGATCAAGTTTGAACTTGGTGAATTATTAGTCAGCTTTGACATTGTGTCCTTATTTACTAAAATCCCTATCTAGGAAGTCATTGATGTCATTAAGTGGGTCTCGGACCAAGACACTTCTAAATTAGTGGGTCTCTGCCTCACCTCGAATTTTTTCAGTTTCCAACATGAGTTCTATGAGAAAATTTATGGTGTTTCCATGAGTTCTGTTGTATCTCAAGAAAAAATCCCTTAGCTGTGGTAAGGAATCAATGCTTAAGACAGTTTATAAATGTATGTCACACTTACCATATCAAATGGTCTTTGTTTAACACCCTTGGAATTACGTTACTTAATACCCTCAATAATCTAATATAATGAAAGAATTCACATTTCCATAAACTGTTGATATTCGAATGGAATGAAAAGAAAAACTGTAAAGAAAACTCTAAATGATATGTTGAAAACATAGAATCAACCACTTCTAAGTTTCAGAGGAAATTCATGGAAAAGAAGAAACTCGAAATAATATGTTGCAATTATAGAATCTATTACTTTAAAGTTTCATCGGGAGTTTGTGAGGAGAGAGGAGATGACATGATATTTTTTTTCTCTACTCTTTTTGTTATTCCTCTTGGTCTATCTCAGCCTCTTCGAAGTTTCCAATCATTTTCACAAATTGATTTATCTTTTCATCATCATCAAACACCTGCCAGTGTTTCACATTGTTAAGGATAGAAGGCCTATGTCTAACTTCAATTCCGTACCTTAGCCAGGGATTTATGGGAGGTTTGAAGGTTCTGGCTGCAACTGCTAAAGAATTGGCCAATCTATTCTCCTCCTTCGGAATATACTGAATATTGAGGACTTGAAAATAGTTTTCTATCAGATCCCAAACTTCATTCCTGTATGATCTTAATCTTGGATGCTTGTTTTGAAAATTATTCTCAATATGCCTTATAATCAACTCAGAGTCACCTAAAATTGAAATGCATTGGACTCCCATCTGTTTGGAAACTTGAAGGCTTGAGATTAAGGCCTCATACTCACCCACATTATTTATTGAATCAAATTCTAGTTTAAAAGAGAAATGCATGACATTACCTTCTGGTGATATCAGTAATATTTCAGTGCCCGCGCCCTCCTTGGAGTAGGCACCATCAAAGTACCACTTCCAAATATTCCTTCAATGCTGCTCATTATTTACAACTGTTGAAGAGAGCTTCTTCCCCGTGTCTTCAAAAAATTCTACATCTTCATGCAATATGAAACAAGAAATATCTTTTGTTTCTTGACTATAAATGGAGGAATTTCCTGCATCTTTCTTAGAGGTGGTCTTCACAAAACTTGTTTCCCGGTACAATCTCCTTTCTACCCCATTAAAAACCAGAATGATAGCATAAGTGAAATCTAATTTTAGTACACCTCCCAACTTAGCTTCCCCAAGAACTTGACAGGAGCATTCCAAACCTGGCTGGGATGTCAGCAACCACTACGTCCATGACTATACTCTTCACTGGGATTTGTGCCAATGAAATTGCGACATATTTAATCAACCCAACACATTTCACCCTTTTGGAATCAAATGAATACAGATCCGTATAAGGTTTAGTAATCTGTAGGTTAATCTCCTTCATAACAGACAATGGCATGAGGTTATGGGATGCTCCCGAGTCTAGCATGCAATTATGTAGATTAAAATCATGAATCAAAAAAGAAATATATAAGGGTGGAACAAAAGGATCTACTTCTTCTACCTGAGGGCCAAAGGTGACCACTAGATTTTCTTTTTGTAGGTCCACCATGTCACCTATATCTTCCACCTGTGTGATATTAATAAACTCTGAAATTTATTTCTTGTAAGATGGTAATTTAGCCAATTCTAGAAGAGGTACTTGAATTTTAACCTTCTCCAACTCTTTGGCCAAACTGAAGGCATGATTTTTCTTAAAAACTCTTTTAGGTTCTTCTTCACTCTTTCTAGAATCTGCTGCTTGTTTGGGTATAGGAACAAATCTCTCCAAAATATTAGTGTCAACTGATTTGTCCGCAGAAGATTCAGCCTGCTGCACATTTGTTCTCTTAAGTGAGTTTGTAGGTTCTGTCCCATTACTGACATGTTTCATAGGGTCCTTTATTTGTGGAGTTTCCATTGTAAGAGGAATGTATCCTTGTTGTTCACCTACATTATCCTACACTCTAGATCTCTTTCTAGACCTTAAATCATACTTTTTATATAACTCAGCTTGCATGAAGCCTGTGAATTGTCTACAGTATTCATCCATCTCATACTAATAAAGAGATACTTCGACTTCAGCATATTGTCCCTCATAATATTCCTCTTCATCCTCTTCTATTGCGTACATAGCAGATACCTGATCCTCGACCTGCCTTTGGTCATCTTCTGTTGGCTCTGTGGGTGCTGCTTCTATATACAATGGTGCTTGAACCTGGTCTTGATCTCTTCTTTCCCTCTGCAAAATTTGCAAGGGATGTCTTTTGAATTGTGGGTTGAAACCCCCTCGGTTTTGTTGTACGTGCCTTTGGGAGTTTTTATTTTCCAATTCTATCTTAGATAGCTTATTTTTCATATTTTTTTATCACCCTTTCCATATCTTCTATCTTCAGATCTTGCGATGATTCTTCTTTTTCTTTCCCCTTCTCTTGGGTTGGCTGTTTCCCCTTTGCCTTTCTAGCTACAGTCATATTAGCTTCAATCTATAAAGTGTCTATCTATATATGCTCAAGAGTAGGGGATCTTCTTTCTCTCAATGTAAAGCTAAAATCAGATTCAAAATCCCCCGCAAAAACTACCTTTGCTCCTATAGGGGGGGCCTTCATCTCTATAGGTAAACTATTGTACAATTTATTGAATTTTTTTACAAAATCAAAAATGTCTTCATCGGGCCTTATTTTAATCGCATTAAACTTTGTAAATGAGTAACCATGATCTCTGTTTTCTCCCCATCTCTGAGTGAATCTATTTTCTAACTCTTAACAGTTATTTATGGAACCATTTGGTAACCCTTTGATCCACTTTCTAGCCTCTCCATCTAGAGATTGCACAAATAGTCTCATCACAACATCCAACTGTTCTACATTCAAATTCTCAGCAAAAGTGAAAAACAAAGGTAAATGTTGCTCTGTAGTTAATTCATTTTCTCCAGTGAAACGAGGAAGTAATTTGAGGTATTCTTGAGGCATGGTGTTCATTAGTTTTGCAAGATTTAGTGGAGCATATATGTTCGTTAAGCTAGTATTGCCATATTCACAACTTGGTTAACTGCTCCTTGGGCAGTTGAGGTTGATGAACCTATTGTGAAAGTGAATGAAGGTGGAGGTAACACTAATATGGGAGTGGGTTTATGAACAATGGAAGAAGAACCAACAACTATATTTGGTCGAGCTTGAGTGCAGGTAAAAGAAACAGACTCGAAAGGATGTTCTTCTAACTCAGGTCCTTGAAATAAATGAGTGTGGAAGGAGAATATTGTTCTAAGAAAGAGAGCTCCTCAGAACTATCTTCAAACAAAGGGTTATGAGAACTGCTACCAGGATCAAAAAATTTCGGATCAGGTGTTGAAGCATTTTGAGGTTTCTGAGCCCTTTTGGAAACCAATCTTTCTAGATCTCGCAAAGCAGGGACTATCTGCTATGAGGTATCCCACCTTGTGTGAGGCCTTTTGGAAGATAGAATTTTGAAAATAACAAACACAGCTGAATATTTCCTCCTCACTGAACAACCAGAGGAAATAATTGAAAAATACCAGGGAAAATAAACTTCGTTTCTTCATCCCCGATAATGGTGGCATAAAATTTTGTATCTCAAGAAACAATCCCTTGGTTGTGGTAAAGAATTAGTGCTTAAGACATTTGTAAATGTATGTCACAATCACCATATCAAATGACCTTTGTTTAACACTCTTGGAATTCAGTTACTTAATACCCTCAATAATATGATATAAAGAAAGCCCTCACAATGCCACAAACTATTGATATTCGAATGGAATGAAAAGAAGAACTATAAAGGAAACTCTAAATGATATGCTGAAAACACATAATCTACCACTTCTAAGTTTTAGAGGAAATTCATGGAAAATAAGAAACTCAAAATAATTTGTTGCAATCATAGAATCTATTACTTTAAAGTTTCATTAGGAGTTTGTGAAGAGAGAGGAGATGAGGTGAAGGAGCACAAATTAAGGTGGTTTAACTCTTACTCACAGATGTAATTAAGAGACTGACTGCTACATTACTTCAATTCATTCAAAGAGGAATAAACACAGAGTGAAACAGGAAAGACATATCAACATCAACAGGTGTAGGAAACTTGATCTTCTTTCGTTAATTTATCATAGAATTCAAGTCTAAACTAACAGTCCTCCAGAGGTCCAAAACTCGAAACCCCTTTTCTTTATTTCTATCTACTTAAATACATCATAGTGGTTTGTAACTGCTGCACTTCTTGAAACTATTAGACTACCTAAACTGTTAAGATGACCTATTTAATCATACTTGAGAAAGAAAATTAAAACTAGAAATTTTGTTTGTTTTGCTGAATCTGTTGCTTATTATGCGTCCTCCCGAAGTGCTGATGTGACCCTTGTGGTCATGATGCAATGGTTGCACAGCTCTGAAACGAAGCCTTAGTGCCCGATTTGACCCAACTGTCGTGCCCCGAACAGTGCCGCTATACACTTTTCAGCCCGACACTGCCTATGCCCATTTGCCCGAAACACTATTAATCATCTCACCTGCTACCCGACTCTGCCTCTTCTCCTTTTTTCTGCGTCGGGTCACTTACCCAAGTTTGTCTACTGCATTTTGCCTATTTCTTCTTTGCCAAGGCATTTCACTGGTTTCATGTTATAATGCTCTTTTATTCCTCTGACACGTTTTAACACACGAAAATGACTTACTTTCGGATCTGAAAACATTTTGAATTCACCTTCAAAACTGCATTGCATCCACCTACACATCGCACTTTGAATACTTTAGCAATTATCTCCTGTAGTTATCATTTAAAATTCGCGACTTGCGACTTGTGATCGGGCCCCATCGCATCGCATATCGCACTTTAACGCTTTTAACATTTACCTCCGCACTTATTCTTTAAGACTTGCGATTTGCGCTATGCGCTCGGGTGCCACTTTCATCTCACTTCGACGAATTTAAATCTTATGTCTGTGCTTATTCGTTAAAACTTGTGATTTTCCATTGGGCCCCACCACATTGCATATCGCACTTCGACGCTTTTAACATTTACCTCTCGTGCATATACTTTGAAACTTGCAATTGGCGGTTTGTGATTTGATCTCCCCCATTTATCTCTCTGCCCTAGTTTTGGGCTTTGATCCTGACCATCCATTTTTCCTTTTGTGCTTCCTCAAAAAATCTTAAGGTTCTAAGGGAAATACACCATTTCTATATCTTCTCTAATTTGAAAGTAAAGGGTGTGGGCTCCAACTATCACCATGTAATGTCCTCATTGAAACCTAAAACTACTTGCAGGGGCACTTAAGCAGTTTTTGGAATTTGGAGAGAGTGTTCCAGTAGTTGATGTCAGCCACCAATTTGCAGGTGAGTATATTTAATGAGACCGCTTGCGGGGGCACTCCTTGGTATAAATCTTATGCAATTTGTGCTCCCGGATTGTCGTTGGATCTGGGCACAATTCAAACTGTTCTGCACGTGAACGATCCCGACTCAACCCACCTTCACATGTCATACGTAATGTTAATGTACCAACAAATAAATCAAATTATGCCTTGACATACAATATTTTACCTTTTCTAACATATATGCTTTTTTTTGGTGTTTTTGAAGAATATTTCAAAGGTAAATGAAAATAAGCCATAACAGGTTCTCCTCTTTTGCCTATCGTTGCTAACTTATTTATGGAATATTTTGAAATGAAGGCTCTTGCCTCTTCTCCATTTTGGCCTAGGAAATGGAATAGGTTCATGGATGATACCTTTGTCATTTGGCCCAATGGTCGCGAAAAGTTAGATATTTTTTTGGGTCACCTGAATTCCCTGTTGGATTCCATAAAAGTCATCATGGAGGTAGAGGTGGATGGTTTCCTTCCTTTCTTGGATATCCTCCTTTCTAGAATGGATGATGCCTCCATTTCCCACCAAGTTTTCCACTATAAAATTCACTCAGAATAATATCTTCATGCAGGTTCTCATCATTTTCCTCCTCAGAAATTTGATTTTTTTTGCACTCTTTCTACCCATGCTCTAAGAATATTTGATGACAGCCACATAGAGGCAAAGAAAACCCATATTATTGACGTGTTTGAGAATAATGGGTATAGTAGATCTGAGGGCCTTAAGGCCTTTCAAAAATACTTTAAAGGATTAAGTGGAAAATCTACTCGGATAGATCCTATCTCCAAAGTTCATCTCTCATTTATTGAGGGGACCTTAAACAAAATTGCCCTGTGTCCTTAGGAGGAATAATATCGCCTCTTCATCCAAACTTCTGTGTATGATTATAAGTTCTTTGAGATCCTTCAAGGACCCTATCGACCCTAAAAACATGAAGGGTGTTTACATGGTTCCTTAATCCTGTGGTACTCCTTATATTGGTTAAAATCCATTAGATAGAGAATCTAGGAACATGCTACATAAATTAGGCACAATAATTCCTGCAATTCAGCACTTGCAGAGCATGCAGGAAAGTCATGTCACCATGTATGCATAGAGGACTCCAAAGTCATTTCTAGGGTTGATCACTTCCACCATAGAAACCTTAGGGAGGCTATTGAGATTGAGAGGCATGCCAAGAATCTAAATAGGGATGATGGGTGGAAGTTGAGTAAGATCTGGACACCAACTCTCTCTAGGTGATTTCTCCCCCTTGTATTGTACCATGGGTCACCTATGGTCTTGGTTTATTTCTTTTGTGGTTTTATTTCCTTTTCCATGTTTTTATTTATTGTTCCTTTATTCTCCTTCTGTTTATTTAGTATAGTTTTTCATTGTTCTTGGCATTTCTTCATATTTTTATTACAATAAAATAAAAATATTTAACCTTTTATAAATAGTTATGATTAAATTTCTTTTACCCCATTGTAATATTAATAAAATTTTAATCATTTTTTCAACATATTTTTATTTTTCTTCCTTAGTATATATATATATATATATATATATATATATATATATATATATATATATATATATATATATATATATATATATATATATATATATATATATATATATATATATATATATATATATTTATTTATTTATTTTTTCTTTTTTTTTTCTTTTTTTCTTTGTGCTTGGTCTTTCTTTTATTTAGTTATGTATATTTTATATTATCCTCGTATTTATAATAATAATTACATTAAATTTCTTTTTAAAATAAAATTTAAAATTTAAAATTTTTTATATTATTTTAATCTTACCACTATTTCTTGATCATTATTACTCTATTATAATAAAAATATTCTTAATAGATAATAGTTTATTTTTAATAACTAACTAACTAATAATGTCTAGTTTTTAATAGCTAGTTTTCAATTGCTAGTTTTCATCAGCTATCTCTGAGCAATGATGCATCCACACTATTTATTCATTGACATCGATTAGTTTCTTCGAAAGGTCGACCAAATCATTATGATGTGTTTAATCCGAAAGACATTTATCTAAATTATGGATCACAAAATTCTTAGATCTAACATAAATAATATTGTTTATTTATAATTTATTTTATAAATGGGTATGTAACGAGGATGATAGATTACCAAAAAAAGAATAGATTTTAGAAAAATAGATTTAATCATTATGTAATTGTTATATTACAACTAAATAAGATTTATCTTAAATTTGGATCTCCATAGATTTAATCATTATGTCATTGTTATATTTTTTTTTGTAAACTTAGTAGGTCCTTTCTATTTCTATTCAAAAATAAAATGCATGTCATAAGAAGATACAACTTTTGGCCTCAACCTTCCCGTAGGAAACCAAGTATGTTGGTTGCCTTATAGCATGATAGGTTATCCAAAACATAAAAATCTTTAGTATGTCTCTAACTGTCTTTAAGTAGCTAATATCAGTCTTTCCTTTCATACACATATTAAAAAAGTAAATGATGAGTGCTATCATCACAAAAAGTAAAGTAAGAAAGTTGAGTTGTCATCCCAAAACACAAAAGTTACTAAAATTAGTCATCATCTGACTCAACAGGAGCTGGATCTTTAGCACTGGAGCCAGTCATGTCGACCTGATGCATACTTTGTATCTTCTTCTCAATTCTCCCCAAGTGAACGCATTCATGGTGTTGACGCATGTTAATTTCCTGTATAGCCCTATTGATATCTACTAAGTTTGAGGCTGCTTTAGGGTCTCCCCCAATCTCTTGAACAAAAATTATTGCCTTCACCAATAGGAATTTCAGCAACCAATAGGTGTGAATTGAGTGATGAAATGAGGATACTCTACCTCGAGTATTGATAGGGTCTGTGATTATAGGATTCAGTTTTATCACAACCATGCCATATTCCTCTTCTTGCTTGGCTCTTGCATGGTCTTCCCATTCATGAATCAATGACTTAATATAGCATGGTGTACCATCGAAGTATGTTTGGAATATATTATCAATCACTTCTTTCCCAGACTTCCTGCCACATTTTTCTGGAGGCGAGTTTGGAACCTTGGATCTTCCTTTCTCCTTTGCATCGTTCTTTACCGAATTTCCTTTCACCATTTTCTTCAAGTTTCGATCTTCCCGCAAATTTCTCTGCAGGGAGGAGTTTCTTGGAAGACCTGTAACAGTACACAACATGAAAAATTTAAAACATTCCGAGAGATTAAGAAATGAAGGATTAATAGGCATGACTTCTTCCATCTGCAGATAAAGACTGCAAATTAGAAATATTCAAAAGACTCGATTTGAGAACATATAACTAGTCATGAGTGGACCTGTAAAAAACAATAGATGACCTCACCCAATTCAAAGAGTTACAAACCTTATTCCACTTTCCGATATTAACCTTGACTCAGATACTCCCACCATAAGTACTAACATTTTTACCCTTTATTTGAGAAGTAGTTAGAAAAAAAAAGGTGACATAACGATTGACATGACTGACCCACTGACAAATAAAAACTTTTTTGCTACCCTTTACATTACCACCCCCCACACTAACATCGTTAGAGGCCATACGGTCTATTTCCCACCTATGGTGGTACAAATTGTGGCAATGCAGAAACAATGATGGGAAAAGAACATGGTGCCCGAATTGGCCAGCATGAAATCAAAATAGTGCCATGCAATGCCCATAAAGCAATATTTCAGGTCCTTACAACTTCGTGTAGAGCCACATAAGTACCTATAGAGTGAAGAACTCCATTCTAGCTAGACCAAGGTAGTAAAGCAGGCCACAATGAGAAGAGGCTAGTTCAAAGCATTCTCATTTGCATGAAAAGAGATACTATCACCATAATTTGAGTACTAAATCCAGAACTCCCTTAAATTGGCCCCTTCCAGGCTATCCATAGTGAGAATTTCTACCTCTCGGTAAGTCACAGTTCTAGCTTTATACAAACATTTCAAGGAACTAAGCATAAAACCAAAAACTTGTTGCATGACAATAGTGTTATAAGGATTGATTATCAGACCCAGGCAACATATTGAAATATATCGAACCCGGTATAGATAATCCAGGAAGCCATTATCTTTCTTCTCATTGAGCGAAACTGAGAGACTCGTTTCATGGCAATAAAATACGGAGAATTTGATACATACCGATATGTTGTACGCTGCAAATTTCTCCCCCCTTGACTGGACTATTTACTAAAATGCTATGCGCGGTCGAAGAAAAACATCCAAATAATGGTGAAGGGAATGTACATATCCTGTTCGCACCTCACCCGACCACACACATCCCAAATCATTCCTAACATCCCACCTATCACATCAGGTTATTCTGCATTATCACTTAATACAGTCATAACTCTCCATGGCTAGATCCACCCATCCCAATGTGCACACATCATCCTCGATCATGATTTGATGACCTTCGCATGCCTCCGCCACGTACCCTAATCCTATCTCCATGACGTGCTACTTGTGTTGACAATTGGTACCCTGGTTAGGGGTTTTGATTTGTATCTCGATCTTGGATATGGTTTTCATTGTGACCCTTGTCCCATTCTACAATGTTCTTGAGCTCCGCGAGACCTGATTCCAGGTTAGATTACACCCATGGTTGATCCATAACCCTATCCTAGTTGATGCATCCCCAATTTTCCAGACAGTCAGCTGCTTCATTACCTGATCTTCTTACATGGAGTGGAATCATAGAGTTTATCCTCTTCATTATCTCCTTAATCTCCTATCTTAGTCTTGCTGTTATCCAGATGTTGCTTATATTCTCCCATCATGCTCCCTTCTGCATCTTTTGGAGGATACCTGTAACAATGGTTGAATCTCCTTCGACCTCGAGATGACTATACTGTTCTCTAATCACAATTATCAATCCCTGTTTCGCTGCAGCCAATTCAGCTTCATTGTTTCTAGCATACCCCATATTGATGGCAAAAATCTGCAGAACATGACTTGCACAATCACAAAATATCCCCCTTGCCCTTGCCAGTTGGGGTTGCCCTTCGAAGACCCATCATAGTTTAGTTTGATGAATCCCTGCTGAGGAGGTATGAACTTATCCCAAACTTGAAAAACCATAGTTCTAGGTTTCTAAGAGGTTGACACCAACATCTGTGCTTTAAGATTTAACTGATTGAGTATCCTTTCCTCTGTACCTTGTGTTGTACAATCTTCAGTTTCCATTTTTTTGCTAGTATAGTCTCCCTTATATTTTGGACGATGGTCTGCAAAACCTAAGTCATTTTCCATTTTTCATTTCTGAATGTTCTTTGATTTCTCTCATTCCACACTGTCCAGAGCAGAAATCGAGCTGACAATGACCAGGCTCTGTTTACCACCATATTTTGGTATCCTCCTTTTCTCTAGTTTTTGATTGTTTTTCAGGTGAATTCATTATTTATGTCAGTTTTTTGGAACAGGGTAAAAATATTGTGCCACATCTGGTCAGCAACTGAGAAGGTATTTAGAAGACGTTCCAGAGTCTCTTCATTCTCACCACACATCACAAAATTTGAGGGTCCAAGCATCCCTCATTTTTGTAACTGGTCTGAGGTAAGAATTCTTCCATGCCACACAATCCATAAAAAATGTTCAACTTTAGGCCAATTTTTTTTTTTTACCAAATATTTTTCCATAGGCTATTATCTAGAGCCTATGCATTATTCGATTTTATCTGATAAGATTCTTTAGTTGTGAACATTCATTTCATGCTATACCCCCAACATGGGATATCATTCCCTATGAGGATAGGTAATTTCCTAGTATATAGTTATTTTTATAGGCCTCCTCATTGTTGGGTGTAGGCGGCCCATTTCCAATGTTTCTTTTGCTTCCATCTCCTCCAGTACTGATCATTATGTTCCTCCAAATAGTGGTTTACCTCTTTGGTATTTGGCTGATTTGTAAAATGGAAAATTTATGCTAAATCAAGCCTACTATATAATTTTCCTCACTATTGCCAAGAGTCTTCCCAAAACTAGGCTATGTTGGCACCCCTAATCTCCCAGAAGCTATGGTCTCCAATGAGATTCCTATTTTCTGAAGCCAAGTTCCATATTTTGGAGCCTTTAGGAATGATTTTTGCTTGCAACCGGTCTCTCGTGGTCTATGAAATTTCATATTTGCGTTTCCATATTGTTTTCCATAGGTCTGTGCCTTCCTGCATCCATCTCCATCACAATTTAGCCCCCATTACCTATTTTAAAATGTATGGATCCTGAAATCCCAAAACACCTTTATTTTTAGGAAGTGTGATATTGTCCAATGATAGGAGAGCCTACTTGCAATTTTTTGAGAAACTTGCCATAGAAATTTTTAAAAAAAGTTAGCCATCACAGAACAACTAATCTTAGGGGCATCCATCTGAAATAATTGATAAATAGGGGTAGATTGAAGACCAAACTTAAGAAGGACGACACGGATAGGGGCATTAAGAGCCTGAAAAGACTAGTTCTGGAGTTGAATTTGAATTCGCATTATGAGATTTTTCTAGCAAGATACTCCAAGGGAATTAAGAGAAAGGGGCATTCCCAGGTACTTTGTAGGGAGAGCCTTAATGGTAAACCCTAGAGTGCGAACTAAGAATCGTTGAGCTTGAGGAGTGGTGTTAAAGAAAAAAACATTGGACTTGTCATTATTGATCAGGGTTCCAGAGGCAGCCATAAACACTTTGAGAATATCTAAAATGTCTTTAGATTCCTTTAGGCTATCTTGCCAAAAAAGCATGATATCATAAAAAAAAAATTGATGAGATAGTGTAAGGCCAAGCCCCCAAATATTCAAGCCTTTCAGGGATCTGGCCATCACCTGATGTTTAATATATGTACTAAGTGCGGAGAACAAATCACTTTTCACAATAAAATAAGTCTGTATATCAAGAAATTTGATATTTTCTTTCACTGTGTCTTTGTTCTTCCCTCACATATATGTATCTTTCTTTCACTCTGTCTGTGTTCTTCCCTCACATATATATCTATATTTAATATGTACCATGATATATTAATATATATTATAATAATAAAAAAAAATATTATAATATAGAAAAAGTAATATTCTATTAAATTTTACTTTGTATTAAATAAAAGTTATTAAGTTGAAAAAGATTAATATTCTAATAAATGAATATTAATATTAGATTTAATGTAAAAAATAAAATCTATAATAAAATTATATCAAATGATATTTTCCAAAATTACAATTTTGATGTGGAAATGTTTGTGTATAGAGACTTTAATATATCCATAAGATACGGTTTTCCTTTTAAAGATTCACTTTACAAATAATTAGTTAAAAGAAATATTGAAAGATTTTGGAGCAAGATTTTGGATTTTTGTGTTGAGTTAACTTTTTTATTTTGATTTAAGAAATAGTAATGGCTTTAATAACAAGTAAAGATGTTTAAAATTTATCTAGTTTGGAATTTTAATATGGTAAAAAAAAATGTTGAAGATAAATTTATGATCCATTCAAATTCTTAATTTTGATTGTCGAATTTGGAAACTTTCCTCGAGATTTTTGCTTTCTAGGGATTTTTGGTTTTAATTATTGTTTTTTTTAAATCGATTTTTTTTTTTACAATCTCGTTTTGTCAAAGCTGAGTGTCCTCATCCAACATTGAATGCTAATCACTTCCTTTGATGGCATATCCATATCTTCACACATTGAAAAAAAATCAACATATAATGTTTAATCTATTCAGAAATGTTTCAGAAATATATCAAAATTAGTATCATCAAACATGTGAATGCTAATCCCCTTCTTTGATGGCACACCCATATCTTCTTATAGGAAAAAGAAATCATTATGAATGTTTTATCTATTCATAAATATGTCAAAATTTACAAACCCTTGTTAATGAAATGATATTTGCATCATCATTACTTTGCTAAATGAACATTATCTTCGATTAATGTTACTAAACCAATAAATTTTAGTATTATTATAATTAAAATTTGATAAATTAAAAAACTTTATTGAATTATCTCAAATTGTTAAAGAACAGGGAAATCCATAACCTTCTCAATCTAGAAAAATAATCAACCATTTAAAGTTGTCCTAAATTTAAATTAAAAATATTTGTATTTTATTCGAAATTTTTTTAAATTTTGAATATATTTTCTAATAATTATTTAACTATTTGAAAAATTTTAGGATTTGGATCTAATTTATGTTTATTTGTAGGATCTAATTTGTGTAAAATTTAATAAGAATTTATTGAAATTATAAGTTTGATGGGTAAAATCTACACAATCAAAGTTCCTTTAAAGTTTTTCAAAATATTGAATAAAAAAACCAATTTAAATAACACAAATAAAAATTTCACTTCAAATTTTTCTGTAAAATTAACCCAAATTTCAAAAATCCATTAAAAACAACTCCATTATTTAATTTATAATTCTAAAATATCTAAAAAAAAATCAAATTTATAATAATAATATTTAGATTTATAATATATATATATATATATGGCGCACAAGTTCTAAACTGGACTGACCCACCGCTTTGCCTGTGTTACCCGTGACGGATCGATTTCGTGCACAAAGCAGCACGGCCCAGTCATCCTCTCGTGCCCGTCTCAGCTGGTCAAGTCCAGACCAGCAAGTATACACATCTAAATTTTTTAATCTACTTGAAAGCGAAGAAATGAGCAGCGGATTATAGTTGGTTTATAATCATTAGGCTCTGTTTCTTTACCTTTTTTTAAGAGAAAAAAAAAATGCTGTTAATATATTAGATATATAAACAGTACATAATCATGGATAATGGCACCTTCAACCCCGTGAGCAGGAAACATGCTCGAAAATGAACTGCCTTACCTATAAACCCATAATCATATCAGAAAAATATACCAATTGCAGACCTGTTAAAAGGTCATCCTGAACCAAAAAGGATTTCACACGCATATGTATTGGGGAAATACCATCCAGCCCCTGTGCTAGACCATGAAAAGTATTCACGGTCGCTTGATATCTTCAGTCCAATATACTCTTCAGGGGATCGGGATTGAATAGGAGCTTGTTCTGTCACCCCTGAAATACTAGATGTGCAAACTGCTGGGAGAAGAAAACAGACTTTTTTTTAGACAGCTTGTCAGCGCTAGTGTTAAGATCTCTGTAGATGTGATTCCATGACAGCGAGGTAAATTTAGAAATCAAATAATTCACTTTGTCATTTCATCCCAAAGCACTCTCTATAAACATAGCACTCTTACTAGACAAACCATCAATTATGACCTTTGAGTCTCCATAGATATTAGCCTCCTTAATTTCCAAATGACAAGCCATCCAGAGACCACTCCATAAGGCCTTTAATTCCCTTTTGACCCAATCCTTGTACCACCATATGTGATATCTAATATCATTGCTTAATTTTATCCATGCTACGCAACCACATATACCTCCCTGTTGAGCCCCGTCAAAGAAAATTGCCAGAAGTGCAATTTGGAATTTGACGAGGAGCACTTCTAATCGAGAAATCCCTCGTTTGACCGGCATCCCCCGACCCCATAAGCATCCACCTCCTAATCAATGTATAAATCATTGGCAATGATGTAGAGTTGCCCTCAAAAGTCCTGCAATTTCTAGCTTCCCAAATTTCCCAAAATATGTATAATGGATGTATAATGGTAGTGGTCCTGGTCACCCAGTCTTTTACCCAATTAAGAATAAAGATTAGCTTTATATGATAAACGGCCATTTATGAAATTCCAATTTTAGAAATACATATTTTTCAGCTATTAATACTATTAGATACTATTAGGTTGTATATGTTCATCGTTAGATTTAAACAAGTACATAATTTAGAAATATACATATAAATTAAGAAATATTAATTTTCTATGACACTTTTATTACGTTTTGACTCATTAAAAACTACAAATTGATTAATACTATTCGATTGTATATGTATATTGTTAAATTTAAACAAGTACATAATTTAGAATAAAAGTATATAACCACACCACATTAATAAACATGACACTATTGTTAATATTTGCACCCATTAACGACTACACGTCGTTCAACTATAACTTGGTACGGTGTGATGTGAGCTTACCATTGGGTAAGATTGTTTTGAGCCAGTGATTTAGTTAATTGGATATGCATAACTCTTTTTTTCTTTCTTCTTTCTTTTTTCTTCTTTTTATTTTTTTACAATTAAAAAGATTCTCTCATTTTTCTCAATGGTAATAAGGTTCAGATAAAACTTGCCCATGTATTGAACATTCTAACCATGTATTGAACATTCTATATTGTATATGCACATTAGTATTGAGGAAATCACATATATGAGAGTAGTAATTCAACGTTTGGATTTGGATTTTGAGGTACATTACATGTTATATATAAAAATAATTCGTAAAGAGAATAAATAAGAAGAAAATTTTATTTAATTTTTTAGTTTAGTTTTATAAATTAAATGATAATTATTTATTTATAATAAATATCAATACATTTTTAACATATCTTTAATAAATATAAAAAAGAATTTATTATTCCTTTTAAGTTAGTAAAATTTAAAATATCATAAAAATCAACTAAATTATATTATTATTTTTAATCAAAAGATTTAAGAAGTTAAATATATATACACTAAACAAAATTATGATTCTTAATTATGAGGAGTCACTTCCATTTAATCTATGAATACTGTTTTTTTACAATATCATGAGTTAATATCATGCTTTCTCTGTACCATATACTAAAAAAACCATAAGTAATTTCTCATGACATTTTCTTTAATTAATAAAGTTAATTATAAAAAAAAATAACTACTTTGAAAATATATCTCAATTTCTGATATAAATACACTACACATAAAATTCTAAAATATTTTCATTAAGATAAATCTCTACCATCCATCTTATTATTATTGATAATTAAATTAAAATTATTAAAACCTTATTCTGATATATAAATATATATATAGATAATAAAATAAAGACGTATAAACCATAATCAAATTTTTACTTTTATTTTCATTTATTTGTAAACAAAATAATTATATATTTTCTAAAAGGCTACAAAATTCCTTACGAGCGCTACTGGTTCAATTTAAAAATTCTTAATTATTCGTACTTTAAAAAATTATAAACAATTTTGACAGCCTTTTCAAAAGAACACTCTAATAGAAAAAAGAACCTTGACACACCGCTTCGCGATCTTCGGAAACAAAGATTTCTTTTGTTATCAAATGAAGTCATATTCTGGGAACGTAAGCATTATACGGTCAACCCAGTGGAAATGGAAATATATTATTTTGCAGGATACTTAATAGGTTACAGATATCCGATTTTTTTTTGAAACAATGTGAGGCAACATAAAATTTCTATATTCATGAGATCGTGCAAGGTGTGTTCATACCAAAAGTTTATCGGATGGAAAAAGAATTTCCCAATTGATGTTTGTTCGGCGTGTTCGATGACCATAGTCATGATTCATTTCTTAATATTGAAGTATTGCAGGAGCTATGAAATAAATTTCTATCTGCGTTTTAAACTTATTTCAGAGAATCTACGAATAATGTGTGTGAGAGATTATTTCATGTAGAGTGATGATTAAATTATGTTAACAAACATCGTTACAGCGGAGCATAACACCAACGTAGAGAAGAAAATTGCTGAAGACAATTTATACTAGATGAAAATAAACTATACCCTAAGTGCAACATCGTAAGCCATCAAGAACATTTCTAATGAAACTGTTAAAACTATCCGTAACCATATGACTGAGCATGTGGCATATTTTAAGAATGGCAGCTAAATGTTTTATTAGATTCACGAACATTTCCTCATTATAATTGGATTGAGTTTATTTTTTCATAATTTATTTTTGTTTTTGAAGTATACAAGCAAAGAATAGAAAATATTTCTTTTCAGAGGAAGATGTCTTTTTCTTTTTAATACTAAATTGATTACATATCAAATAGTTAGTGTATGGTTAACTATGTTTGATCATAGTTGAGAATATATATTTATGGCCAACTTGCATGACTATGGTTGATATTGTTGATTATGGATCATTACCAAAGTTGAAGGTTTAATATTTATAATCATGGATGACCATGCTAATTATGGTTGGCCATAGTTGACCATAGAGACCATGGTGATCATCATTGTTTATGGATCAACATGGTTTACAATGGAGTCTATGGTGATCAATGTTAACTATGCTCAGCCTCTATGAGCATGTTTACCATGCCTAACCATGGGATGACCTTGGTGACCATGGCTCTCCATATTATCTATTGTTAGCTATAGTTTTATATGATTGACTGTGGAGGACCATGTTTTTAATGATTGAAGATGGTTGTATTATGTTCTTCACATTTTTACATTAAGATGTATTCAACTAATTCTCGCATTGAGTAATGTTTGTCATATTGTGATGTCGGCTAATGTTTCTCACATTGTGATATCATAATATTTGTTGCATTGCAACATTATGTAATGGTTGACTATGTTTTAATATAATAGATTATGGTTGATCATATTTAACAATGATTGATTATGTCAGACTATGATAGATTATTGTTGACCATGGTTGACCTTGTTAGCATTGGCTTACCCTTGTTGGCCATCATTGCTCATAGTAGGCCATGTTTGAGTGCAGTTTTTGATTATTTTTTAATAATCTATGTTAGAATAATGGTAGAATAATCTATTTTTGAACCTATTGAGTATAAATCAACCATAGTCTATGATGGAATGCAATAATATGAGAACGGCAGACTATAGTAAATTATGGTCAATTTATGGTTGAAAAGTGTTTATTAAGGTTAATAAAAGGTGACCATGATTTTCCATGTTTAACTTGACTATGAAATTCTTTGGTTTATCGTATTGCCTATGGTTAGATGTAGCTAACCATGTTTTACCATGATGACTATGTTTTACTATAGTTCATAATATATCCCATGGTTAACCGTGGTTTTCCATGGTCAACCATGTCTAACAATGATATTTTATGGTTGAAAGTGTTACGCATGGTTTACCATATTTTAAAATAGGGTATGTGCGACTATGCTTATCTATGTTCGACCATGACTAAAAGTCCATGGTTAAATATATTTGAAGATGGTTAACAATAGAGGTCCATGGTCGACTATAGTTCAAAATGTCAAACCTCATTGACCATGGATGATTACGATAAATTATCATTCAATATAGATAACCATGTCTTACCATGGTTAAGTATGTTCCAATATTTTAGCCATGTCGACTATGTTTGACCATGATTGCTCATGTTGACCATGGTTTTCCATGTTCTCTGTGAGTGAGAATGGATGCTCATGCTTGGCCACCTTTGACACAAGTTTACCATGGTTGGACCATATCCATCAGTGTGAAATTAGCTTATGTTTGACTTATTATGATGTTTGGTGAAGTTTTTCATATTTTGAAATGATATATTTTTCACATTATGACATTCTGGTGTTTGTTACATGGAAATGTTAGGTTATAGTTAAATATGCTTCACTATGGTTAACCATGTTTAAATAACACAGACTATGTTTTACTTTCTTTGATAATGGTCTACCGCGTTTGACTAAGACAGATTATGCTTAACCATGGTTAACCATGGTTGACTACATTTAACGATGGCTAACCATCTTTGACAATGGTTGTCCATTGTTAAACATGTTTGTGGATAAGCGACTACATTTGATTCTATGTGGTAATAATAGATAATGGGTTAATATGGGTGGTCATGTTTGAAAAAATTTTACCATAAAAACCATGAAGGCCATGGTTAACTATGGTTAGCCAAAGATACCATGCTTACCATGGTTGACTATGTTTTGACAACGTTGACTATGGTTGGCCATGGTTGTCCAGTTTCTTTATTGTTGACCATGGTTGTCTTTGATTGACTATGTATGACCATATTTTTTAATACTTGTCAATGTTTGACTATTGTTGGATTGTGTTCAACACATTTTTATGTGGGGAAATTTTATTGATATTGTGATGTCATAGGTTTTCCACAATGGAATGTTTAATAGATATGTTTGATTGCATCAAACAGTAATGTTGGTAAGTGATTATGTTCAAATGAAATGTCAAGATATGTTTTTCAAATTATGTCACTAAGTTATTTTCATCAATTGTGGCAATGGGTTTTGTTCAACAAAGTACAACATCATGTTATAGTCATGACATTATGACATTGGTAATGTCTTCGGATATGTGGTACATTGTGATGTCAAGTAAACTATGTCACAATTTAATAGTCTGATATCTTTGTGAGTTTATGAGGTCGATCATATTCAACACAATGTTACATTGATGTATATCAACCCTTTTTTTCTATTGTGGTTGGGTAATGTTCAATACGTTTTGAAAATGTCTTCCACTTTCATCTCATAGTGTTTCTCACATTGCGATGTTGTGCAATGTTTGTCACATTATGACATTGGGTGAATATGACACATTGTAGTGTCAATGTATGGCACATTGCAACATTGGGTAACATTTTTCATATTGTGGGAATGATTATTTATACTCATTTTAAGGAGAATTTTAGTAAATTAGGTTCATTTGAACTTATTATAAGGTCATTAATATTAGATAAACTTAAATTGTATCGATTTTGTTATATATTTTTTATAAGAACACTTATGTACACCACACATCAATCGTCATGTATGCATTACACCATGATATGAAATGCTAGAATAATAAAATTTTATTTTTATAAATCAAAACCTTCTATTAACTGCAAATTTTAATATTTACATAGATATTCCAAATTATTCTATTGGTCTCACATTGACCAAGTTTGTTGGATAGAGCTAATCAACCCGGACAAACATTCTAAAAAATAAACAAGCTATTCAACCATAACCTTGAGCGTTAAGGATGTAAAACAAACATCAAAAGAAAAAAAACACCAAGGAACATAGTCAGTCATATAAAGTGGAAAAATTAGGATTATATGGCCCAATCCTTGGTGAAGCGGGAAGTCGGTGAGGGAATGAGAAAATGTTGCTTCAGGTGTACTAGCGAGGCTTCCAACTACTATAGTTTCTCTAGGATATGGGCATGTCCATGCAACACCACCACTGCACATTCCCTCAAATGACAAAAGAAGTATTGGATCTGGGTCAGAGCTTCTACCAAGGCCTTGTGCTCCTCTAAGTGATTCCTCTTGAAGGTATCCAACTGCACTTTCATAGACTAATACAGATGAGCTGGAGCGACATGAGGGGGATTTTCACCCCACCTTTTCAATAACTGATGACCTATATGAGAGCCTGGGGCTCAAAATTCCCCACTCCTCGTTGAACTTGTAGATTGGGTCACCTTGCCCTAATGATGCCCTCTCAAAGCTGACTGAGGTGCCTTACTTTTGTCACTAGTAATAAAGCAAGAACTCCATCTAGGGTCCATGGAAGATAATAACTAGGGAAGACCTACAAAGAACAATTCCCATGCATAACTCCAAAAACTCTCCCACTTCATGCGGATGGGGGCACCTCTTATAGTTACGCACCACCACTAACCCACCGTCAACACTACACCAACATTAAAACTGAGAATTTTATACCAGTTCCAACACTAGATAGGCATGTCAGGTGAACTATCAAATCTCCGACCACACAGGTATGGACCTGACCGTGAATATTAAAAAATTGGACCAAAATTGCAGATCACCAAAGAATAATTCCAAGCCACCGTAATTCAAAATTTCACCCCTGAATTTTGTGACCAAGGACCTGACCACGAGAATAATAAACCCTACAACCTACAACCATAATCCAACCCTAAATTAACCATGAACATGGTGACAAAGTCTCAAGAAAAAAATAAGGAAGGAGGAGGGGAGTTGGGCTCAAAATGAGTAGCCAAGGCAGCACTCCACCTTCTATGCAATAACAACAAATTTGCAGGTTCCCAAACCACTCTAGCACCACTAACAAACACACTAGAAAGGGCGAAATTCCAATTAAACGACAACCTAAAGAACCTTCCTTACTACACCCAACACCAGAGATATACAAAGTTTCCTTGTGATTTCGACATAGGCCACAAAGATTGCAAGGTGGGATGAGAAGTAGTGATGCGCCCAACAAAATTTCCTACCCTCCCACCTCCCCAATTAATGGTAGGGTCACATTTTGCCTCCCAATTCAACATCCAACAACTTCGATAGGATGACACTTTGTAAACAATACAATGCTTTCCTTCTCCACGCCCCAAATAGAATAACAACATGATGGTAACACATGTTGTGTCTTATGTAGCGTCTAAAGCACCTACGCAAGCTTGAATTTCTTCCTCCGTGGACGACTTTCCTCACACGAATAGACTGGTTCGAGTACTTCCACACTCCTGAATGACCTACCACTTGCATGAATATTATTGAAAAGGGTCTAGCATGACTCCCAACCATCTTGGGATTTAAACCCCATTGGGGAACTAAAATAATATAATTAATAGCAATAATAATTAGAATTTTTTTTTTATTAATAGAATACTGAATTAGTGTACTAATAACTAGTAAAACATTAATATTAAGGAAATAAATATATAATTAAAGGTAGAAATTTATAAATTTTATTATAAATTAATACATTTATCAATATATTGATTCACTAATTATGATTTTAATTATAAATCTTTCGAGAAATCACTAATTATGAATTAATATTTTAATGTATTTATAACAATTTTTTGAATGTACTAATATGTTCTGCCTATAAGTTGAGAGAAATGATGTTATTCTACATAACCATATGGTTGATTTCATAATGAGTATCTCCTTTTAGTGGCTTCGAATGTTCACCCTTGTTCTCTAAAAACCCTTTAGGAATAGAAACATTTATATCCCTATTATTTCATATAAAAGTATTCTTTAAAAAAATTCTACAAGGATAGTTCAAATGGTGATCATTGTATTTTGAAGTATATGTAAACCATGAAATCATAGTTCAAATAACCATGGGTCAAACCTACAGAAAAGATCAAAAAATTCAAAAAATTAATATGTCAATAGAATTATAAATTTATTGATATACCATTTAATAATTAATATATTCTATTTTTTGTAGCCAAAGGAATCGAAAACAAGGCCAATCACATACTTGTGTGTCACGTGGTCACTTTTGGTCACTACCACTATACCTTTGGGGCCTACAACTTGTCCTCCTCTCAACAAGTCATGCTACTTCACACGATTTGAACTTTGGATACCTTAGACTACATAATACTTCATATCATGGAAATCGTTAATTGAATTATACCCAAAAAAACTACTTAATAATACATATATTATTTTAATACATAAATATAATAATTTATTAATTAGAGTTTTTTTTTTATAAATTTAATAATTTAATAAATTAAATACATATAAAATTTCACATATAGTAAGAAATCATCAAATTTATATAATAAAAATGTAAATAATATATGAAAATATAATTATATAAATAGGGGTATGTATTAAAAAATAACCAGAAAACAACATAGGCTTATTCCATTTAAACACATTTATTTAATAAATAAATATATTCAATGAATACCATATCGACACACAAAAATATAATTAACAAAATTATATATCAATTTAAGAATCTAATAAATATATAAACTAGATATAAGAAATTGAAAAGAGATTTCTACACATAAGATCACAATTAAAAATAGAAACTGTAAAAAAGCAACCTAGATCTATCTATCTCAGGATCTATCATGCATCGAGAGGGATCAAATCCACTAAGGTGAAAACCTTCTTTTTGGAGTGTAGAATTTGATGAAATGTTTGCACCTCGAGGGATTTGATCCCTCTCGATGCATGATAGATCTGGAGTTAGATGGATCTAGACTAGTTCCAGCTGAGGGAAGCAATGACATATTTTTAGAAATTATCATTATTATGTATATGTTAGAGATAAAATTCATACTTTGAAATTTAAATTATCTTTCCTTTTATTCACATAACCATATAATTCTCTTATTTAATTTATTCTATGGTACTTGGCTTGAATGGTTTGTACATTTGTTTTGATGTTTTGAGAATTTTGTGTGTTTCTGTGTTTAGATGTTATGAGTGGTATGTGTGTTTATGTGTTTGGATTTGGATGGTAATGTTTATGAATGTTATAGTTTTTTTTTTATCTTTCTATATGTGTATATAATTGTATATTAGTAATTAGTTGATGATGAACAAGGAATAAAATCTTCTCTATACCTTGCAGGATGATTGCTATTGAAAATCTATTTCATTTAATTTTAGGTATCACAAATTTTGACACATAATTAATTCTTAATAGTGTTCCTCTAGGTATTTCTAAATATTTCTTAAAGAGATGTTTTAATTTTAAATTTTCTTAGTTACCTTAGTCTGTTGAGATGATGATATATATTATTAATAATTTTAATGATGAAAAATGATGAAATAAATCTTTTTAATGGAAAGTGAGAATGTAATATTGTTGAATGGAAAAAAAATGCGAATAAAAACAATGTAGTCAAATAGTATTAATTATGATCAATCTCAAACTATTTTCTTCTATTTTTCTTATTATCACCATTGTTATTTTCTCCATATTTTCATATCAATTATATGAAAGGTGTTGTTGAAATTGTAAACACCTCAAATCATTAACTCGAGCTATTATAGTGAATATCTTACCTTTTCTTGCTTGCTCTCCAATATTAATAGGTTGAATTACTATAACACAAAATCAACGCACATTATCAATATTTTTTTTGTGAGCTTACACTAAAATCAATCACATTATTAATCCAATCACTTTAAAATTAATGTGCCATCCTACATCCTGTTACATCAAATTAGAAATAACATCTACAGTGAAAACAATGCATCTAATGAAAGCAGCCAAATATTATTAGGAAAAAACATCTAGACTAAAATCAATGCATCTAATTGAAGAAATAAGATAGGATTAGAAATAAACATCTACACTGAAATCAATGGATCTAGTGCAAGCATTAAAATATAATAATAAATCAACATCTACACTGAAATAAATACATCTAGTGCAAGCAATCAAATATAATTAGAAATCAACATCTACACTGAAACCAATGCATGTAGTGCAAGAAATAAAAAAAAATTATAAAATATCTACACTGAAATCAATGCATCTCATGCAAGCAATCAAATAGGATTAGAAGTGAACATTTATGCTGAAATCAATGCATCTAGTGAAAGCAATAAAATATCATTAGAAATCAACATCTACATTGAAATCAGTGTATCCAATGCAAGAAATCAAATAGGATTATCAATCACCATCTACAACAAAATCAATGCATCTAGTGAAAGCAATCAAATCGTGTTCTAAATAAATATCTACACACTAAAATCAATGCACCTAGTGAAACAAATCAAATAGGTTTAGAAATCAACATCTACACTGAAATCAATGAATCTGTATTGGGAATGTGCTAAGTAGTGGTAGAAATCTTGTTGCTTTGCTAAAATCCAATGCATACATTACAGAAATATTCTTCTCTCTACCCCCTCCATATATATATATATATGTACATATATATATATATATCCCTCCATATTTCCTTATTTGTCTCTCTATCTCACCCCCAAACGTACACACACTCTTTTGATCTCTTCCTTGTCACTCCCTCTCTCTCTCTCTCCACTTTTCTCTATCTATGTATTTCCTCTTCCCTCCATATTTCGCCTTCAAAATGCATCTCTTTGTCCCTTCCTCTCTCCTCCTCTCACTCTCTCTATCTCTCCCTCCCTCTCTCCTCATCTCTCTCCTCCTTCCTCTTTGTCCCTTTCCCTCCCCCCATCTCTCTCTCTCTCTCTCTCTCTCTCTCTCTTTGTCCCATCCAACTATATCAGTTTATCCCTCCCTCTATCCTTCTCTTTCTCCCCGTATCCCACCCCTCAATCTTTGTGTCTCTCCCTCCCTCTCTCTCTCTCTTAGCTATCTCTCCTTCTCTCACTCCTCTCCCTCTCTCTCTCTCTCTCTCTCTCTCTTCATTCCTCCTCTCCCCTCTAATTTATTTTATCTCCTTCAATGCAACAAATCAAATAGGATTAGAAATCACCATATACACTTAAATCAATCCACCTAGTGCAATAAATATTCTTCTCTCTCTCCCTCATCCATTTATATCTATATCTCTCACCATATCTCCTTATTTGTCTCTCTATCTCATCCCCCAAACATGCACACTATCTCTATCCATATTTACCTATCTCTCTCTATATATATCTCTCTCTTCTTCCCTCTCTTCAACTTCAATCAATATCTCTATCTGCCTATGTATCTCTGTTGAATTTATATATCATCCCCAAAACATAGACATTCTCTCACCATATCTATCTATATCTCCCTCATCTTTTTCTTCCCCTTCTGTCCCTCTCTCCGCCATTCTATCCCTCTTTTCTCCTTCTTTCCACTCTCACTTTCTCTCCATTTCCTTTATCACTTCATCTCAGTCTCTCCACCTTTCTCTCTCTGTTCCATTCTTCTTACCTCACTCTCTCTCTCTTCCTTCCTCTCTCCTTTTCTCTCTCACGTCCTCTCTCTCTCTCGCTTCCGCCTCCAACTTTATCACTATCTCCCTCCCTCTCTCCTCTCTCCTTCTCTCCCCCCTTCTCTCCATATATATTTATTTGTCTCTTTATCTTAGCCCAAATATACACACTCTCTATCCATATCTCCCTTGTCACTCCTTCTTCATCTCCAGTTTTCTATGTATTTCTTTCCCTCCCTTTCTCTCCCTCCAACTGCATCTCTCTATCTCTCCCTATGTCCTCCTTTTTTTCATTCCCTCTATCTCTCCTCCTCTATCCCTTTTTCTTTGTTCTTCCCTCAAATATATATCTATAGTTAATATGTATCATGATATATTAAGATATACTATAATATAAAAAAATCAATATTATATTAAATTTAATATTGTATTAATTAAAATTTATTAAGTTGAATAATATTAAAATTCTAATATAGGAATATTAATATTAGATTTAATGTAAAAAATAAAATTTATAATAAAACTACATCAAATGATATTTTCCAAAAATTACGACCTTGATGTGGGAATGTTTATGTGTATAGAGACTTTAATATATCCATAAGATATGATTTTCCTTTTAAAGATTCACTTTACAAATAATTAATTAAAAGAAATATTAAAAGATTTTGGAGATAGATTTTGGATTTTTTGTGTTGAATTAACCCTTTTATTTTGATTTAAGAAATATTAATGATTTTAGTAAAGGTAAAGATATAATTTTTTTTACCTAATTTAGAATTTTAATGTGGTAAAATTTTTGTTAAAAGTAAATTTATTATCTATTGAAATTCTTATATTCTAATTTTTTTTAATCTAAACATATGAGATAATTGTATTGTAGTTTTTTTTTTATCTATATGGTTATTTTGATATTTGTTTCAGGTCAACATTACTTTTTTCTATTCTTATTTTATTATTATTTATTGGAAGGATGGACATAAACATTATTTAGATTTTGGGACATACTTACACATCCAGGTCATACTAGGTTATAGAATGCCCCTCTCCAAACAATCACCCAAAAAAATTTGTGCATAAAATTGTAATTAAAATAATAAATAATAAATGATTTCTGCAATAAAAAATTATAGAAATATTTTAGCTTTGATTGTCAACTTTGGAAGCTTTCCTCCAAGTTTTCATTGATTTTTGGTTTTAATTATTAAAAAATTCATTATTTTTGGTTTTAATTATTATTTTTTTAATAAATGTTTTTGTTACAATCTCTTTAATGTTTTGTCATCCAACCTTGAATTCTAATCACCTTCTTTGATGGCATACCCATATCTTCACATAAATAAATAAATAAAATCTCATATAATTTTTTATCTATTCAGAAATGTGTCAAAATGAGTGTCATCAAACCTGTGAATACTAAGCCCCTTCTTTGATGGCATACCCATATCTTGAAAAAAAAATCATCATCGAATGTGAATGCTAAGCCCCATCAAAGAAAAAATACCCATTTCTTCTCATAGGAAAAAAAATCACCATCGAATGTTTTATAATTCATCGTCGAATGTTTTATAATTCAGAAATGTGTGTCAAAATTTACAAGCCCTTATTAATGAAATGATATTTACATCATTAATTTGCTAAATGAACATTATCTTTGATTAATGTTACTCAACAACTGATTTTTTGTATTATTGTAATTAAAATTTAATAATTTAAAAATTGTATTGAATCATTCTAAATTTTTAAATAACATGAAAATCCATAACTTTTTCAATTTAGAAAAATAATCAACAATTTTAATTAAAAATATTCATATTTTATTTAAAAAGATTCTAAATTTTGATTATGTTTATTAATAATTATTTAATTAGTTATTTTTAATTTGATTTTTTGAAAAGTTTTCTGATTTATTTTTGGTATCTAATCTATACAAAATATGACAAAAATTCATGGAAATCACAAATTTGATAAATAAAGTCTGCAGAATCAAAATACCCTAAGAATTTTTCTGGCTTTTGAATATATATATATATTGGTGATTCAACTACTTTAAGTAAGTAATTAATCTATAACCATTTCCATGATATATTGTTGTATTCGACTAATTTCTCATGATTTTTGACTAGTCCAGTTAACACTCATTGTTTCAGGGGTAACACAAATACGATAAAAAAAACCAATTTAAATAACAGAAATCAAGATTTCATCAATTTAAATAACACAAATAAAGATTTCATTTCATTTTTTTTTTTTTAAGTAGAATTGACCCAAAGTCAAAAAAATCCATTAAAAACAGCTATGTTATTTAATTTATAATTCTAAAATATCTAAAAACAAATTTATAATAATAATATTTAGATTTAATATATATATATATATATATATATAGGGGACAAGTTCTAGGCTGGACTGACCCGCCTCTTTGCCTGTGTTACTCATGACAGATCCATTTCGTGCACAAAGCAACACGACCTGGTCATCCTCTGGTGTCCGACTCAGCTGGTCCAGTTCACTAGTTCTTAACTAGTTAAAATGACTTTTAATATTGTTTAGGGGAAAAGACTGAGACAATTAGTATTTTGTTGGAAAAGTTATTTTTCTTCTTTTTAATTATGAATAATAAAATTAGTTACGGAAAGTAAAAGTAAAAGGCTCATGGTAAATTTTTTCCAATAACTAAAAGGTGGTTGGATAGTTTGAACAGTTATCTTCTCCTCTGGGGATAAGAGAATCATCCTAGTGAAGAATAGGGATTCTATTCATGGGATAAGGGGAGAGAGTGAAGAGTTTCCTGAGCCGGTAGATACCAGTGGAAATAACTCAAATATTCCTGAAGATCTCTGGCACTAACTGGACTAATCGTCCTAAGGTCACAGCATAAAATCTACTGTCAACCCATACCTTTCAGTGGAAGCACGAGGGAAAAGCAAAAATATAAACAATGTATGCTACGGGCAACTCGGTAAAATCAAATGATAGTGACCGAATACAATAAGGAAATGCATAAATTCATAAGACTATGGTATTCTTAAAAATGAACTATGATAAAAATAGTTTTCTTTTAAAACAAAAAGAGCATGATTGAAGACTATTGCAGACTTATTGGTACAGGGAGCGAGGGTGAAACCCTCAACCCAATACACATTGCCTCCCAAAATTCTTACTATACACGGACAAGTTATATGGTGGTTCGGTCACCAAGAGTCTAACTTAATAAAAAAATAGTTAGAGATTATTTACAAGAAAAATTGAGTTAAATCTTGTCTGACGAGCATATCTACATATTTACTATTTGAATGAAGTAGGAAATGAAAATACACAGAAAGATAAACAATGTAACAATTTATGAACCCTTGTAAAAACATAGCAGACTTTTCATTTCATTTAAAAAAGAAGAAGTAGGGAGTCACTGTTTCCAAAAATAATACATGCAATCTGAATGGAGAGTAAAACTGTATCTATAGAAATTACTCAGCAAAGGCCATTACTAAAATTACAGTTGTATAAAGGTCGAACTCCAGTAATGAAGATTCCATAATAGACTTTTCATGCTAAATGCAAGATTTATTATACAAATTAGAAATGCTAGAGAGACTATCCATGGCCTCAAGAAATGCTGCCCGGAACATAGTCCTTATTACTACATTTATACATATAAAATATAAGTAAGACCTAAAGCACGCCGATTGTCAAAACTGAGTTTTGGGTTCATTTGCCATGAAGCCTGAGACAGTTAAGACCTTATTACCTAAGCACAAGTAATAGAAGTACCTAGAAGAATTACTGGAGTATTAGCTGTGACAAATGCTAAACCAAACAACGAAATTCTATGCAAAAGGACCGTTAACTAGAGAAATGCTGACCTCCAAGAGTCGACCTGCAACAATCGCCACATTGGCGAACTTGTAAGGGGATTTCAACCGTTACCAAAATGATTCCCTACCTCAAAAATAAAATGAAAAAATCATGTTTTAACCAAATCAGAATCTGTTGGGAAAATTACCTGAGGAACAAAATCCTTCTCAACTATCAGAGCAACGCACCAGTAACCTTAGGGAAAACAAAATAGAAGTTAAACACAAAAATTACAGAGATACTTCTCTAACGAAAATTAGGAAATGTGTTGAGGATACTTATGCAAATGTGAAGGCAGGAAATTTACGTGAGTGTCAACAAGTGAAACCAGTCCCGAAGAAGCTGCTTGAATGACAGAGGACGAATCTATCCTGGAGCTCATCGCTGAAGATAATGGTTCGTCTTCTCCATTAAACAATGCAAAATAATTCCCAAGGGATGCACCCTGGAGAACCTTGCGAGCTTGGTGAAATCACGATGGTGGAGAGTCATAGTTTGAGAACGCCGCGAAGAAAACCCTCAGACGAAGCAAAACCTCAGAGCTAATTGACTCCTCGACACAGATGCAATGACATAGAAGGTGCCAGGTAGGGTTGACGAGATTATCTATGCCATTTTCCCACCAAAGGAATTCACCATCAATCTCTTTAGATCGAACGGTGAAGATTCACGATGAAGATCATAAAAACTCGCAACAAAATCTGAGCACATCACACACCTATCAACTAAAATAAATGTCGGATACTCATAGCATTGGATATCCAAATTCGTGACAGATGTATATCTTGGGAAAATCCAATTCACGGTATAAAACGATTAAGTGATGTGGTAAACATTAACAGTGGTATAACATTAAAATAGCACCTGTGGTAATGTACATTGTGTGATATACATTAAGGTTGTGATGTGACAAAGAATCCTATGGCGGTCGTTAAGTTGTAATATATATATATATATATATGTTGTTTAAGCTTTAAAACCTTAATGCATAGTGTTCGTGGGCTGGAAAGGTAAAAAGGTAGTGTTCGTGGGTTGAAAGGGTAGAAAGGTGTTAAGAGAATTTAGTAATAAATAATAAGTTAAACCTTGGATTACGGGTTAACTTTACTAAGGAAGTAATTTTTTTTTTCTTTTCTTGTATGTATATGTGTTACAACGTTGCCCGGCCGTCCTTATAGAGACTTGAAAGCGGAGAAATGAGCAGCGGATTACATTTGGTTTATAATCATTAGGCTCTATTGCTTTACATGGTCACCCAGTATTTTATGCCGTTAGGGATAAAGATGACCGTTATATGATCAACGGCTATTCATGAAATTCAAATTCGAGAAATTGGTTAATTGGAAGTTTAAAATAAAAATGCCTACCAAGCTGCCACCTAAGTCAACGTCAATCCCTCTGCCATGATCAATACATATTTTACCGTCAATAAGTCTATTAATATTGTTGGGTCGTGTATGTTCATCGGTTTAAAGTACATAATTTAAAAATAAACATATAACCGTAATTAATATACATATAGAATGAGAAATTTTCGTTGCCTTGCCATGACACTTTTGTTAATGTTTGGACCCATTAACGACTACACGTCCTTCTACTGTAACTTGGTAGGGTCTCTAAGGATGTGAGCTGCCATTGGGTAAGGTTTTTTTGAGCGCCAGTCATTTAGTGAATTGGATATGCATGATTTTTTTTTCTACAATTAAAAAAATTTCCTATTTTCAATGATATAAAGTTCATTTTTCAAAAATTGTAATAAGGTTCAGATGAAAAGTTTATTAAATATATATATATATAGTTAAATTTCAAATCTTATTATCAATCTTTTATTTATAAAATAAAAATTTAAAATTTTAATCTATGTTTTATTGCATTTGGGAGAATTTTTCATGATAATAAATAAGTTGAATTTCTTTCATTATGATTTATTTTATAATTATATAGATAAAGAGAAGCAGAGGTTAGCAACTAAAGAATAGATATAAGTATTTGTTTTTTAATATTAAATTATTTTTATAATATTAAGTTGGTCGATCTAAATAGCATTCGAAAACATAGATCTAACCATCCTAGCATGCTAAATTTGCCATATTGTGTAACTTTTATTAATTTTGTAAGATCAATTAGGTTTGAAATCCTAAATTGCTATTTCTTATTTCTGATAAATGATTAACAAAAATATTCAACAAAAAAATCCAAAATTGTTTAAGCTTCTATTTTCCGAACTGCGACAACAGTAGTTTCAATAGATCTTGCAATATGCATTCATGTTAAGATAATTATAGCTTTTGCAGGATAATCAGTATAGATTTATCTTTAATTTGGATATATTTATCTTTAATTTGGATCTAACATGAACTAAGACTCATCCAACTTCTTAGGTACAATTTTTTTAATAAATTTATATCATTTAAATGTTTTCTATAATTATTATTTTTTTGTATTTTTTAAATTATTATTTTTTTTGTATTTTTTAAATTTTTATTTTGACGAATATGAACAAAGTTTCAATTTTAATAAAATATTGACACAATTACACATCATACTAAACTATAGAATAAAACTCTCTACTCTATCATATTTTGTCGAGAAAGAATTGAAAGAAGCAACATAAATATCCTCGTTCAAGAGATCGTGCAATGTGAGTTCATCCCAAAATTTTGACGGAGAGACAAAGCATTCGCCAACTGATCCGTGCTCGGTGTGATTTATGACCACAGTCAATATTGATTTCTTAATATCAAACTGTTTCTAGTTCTATGAAGTAAATTTCTTTCATTTACAGTACGAACAATTTGTATGTGAGATTATTTTCTGGAGGGTAATCGATAAATTATATTAACCAACTTCATTTTACCGGATCAGTAGAACACGGACTTGGAGGAGAAAAATCGTTGAGAGACCGTACCAATGGAAAGCAGGAATGCTAAACATATTGTAAGGTAAAACTAACCCTAACCCTATGGCTGAGCATGTGGCATACTTTCAAGAGGCGCATAACCCTAGATCCTTTGATTTGAACAAACATAGAGATTAAGGCACAGTACCGACCGACAAATAGAACTCGACAAATACAGGAAATTGGTAGCATGGACTGATTCTATTTTATTTTGACCTAGTCATAATATAGATAGGGCATTACAACATTTCGGCCATACTATGTTGGAGAGGGCATCTCTACCCAATCACATTTTTTAGCAAATTGTTATATATATATATATATATATATATATATATATATATATATATATATATTCTAAAACTATTACATAGAAGGGGTTTTAAGACAATTTTTGAGCTAAATTGTCTTAAATATTGTTTTTAAGTGAGTGTTTCAAATTATTCTCTTAAAAGACTGTTTCCATAAAGTCAATATACAAAAACACAAGTATTATTGTCTCTTAAGGGAGAACTCATTTTTGTTGGAGACTATAGTTATGAGTAAAGACATATCGTCTCTATAGAGACAAAAAATTGTAGTTTTTTTATAGAGACAATATGTCTTTAATCCAAGTTATTGTCTCTCTAGATACAATAAAAAAATATATATTTAGAAACAAAATATAGAATGTGAATCTTTTGGTTTCTTAAGTAATTAATTCATGTTAGGGAACAATGGAATGGAACCATCAACCTCCTACTTGCAAGAGAGCTTCTCTTCCATTGAGCTATACCCTTTAAAGAAATATATTATGTCGATCAAAAAAAATAAAAATGAATGACCCAAATCGTACCATCATATTAATGATGAAAAATTATGTTACATATTGCTACATGACGAGCCAAATCATACCATGATATTAACGATAAAATATTATGTTACATATTGCTACATGGTGAGCCAAATCCTACCATCATATTAATGATGAAAAATTATGTTACATATTGCTACATGGCAAGCCAAATCGTACCATCATATTAATGATGAAAAATTATGCTACAAATTGCTACATGACGAATTTCAGACCAGAGGGAAAAATTGTACTTTGCACTAAATCCATGTCATTTCATGAACTCCTTTACGGTAAATTACATCCACTGAATTTTTTTTGAAGAATGGAAATTCACACTCATAATAAAAATTTATAATATGTTTTGATAATACAGACTTTGGCTTTTAGAAATTCCACGATCAAATTTTGTTGGACCAATTGTTGACTAGCCTTTGTAAGTATCAACATGGAGTCTCTTCAAAATGGCTACTTACGATATGAATCTGTAATATGTGTTGTCTTCAACATGAATTTTCGGTTGTTCTTTGCATCGTGTCAAGTTAAAGGCACATAGAACTACGGCTCCTCATTGTCCTCTGAAATGTGTCCAATTTCAAATACGTAAACTCTATTATCCTAGTTGTTCTCTTCGACTTCAACGAGCAGTGACTTTATTCTCTATCAAATATTGCACCTCTCTTCTCTATATAATGGCTCTGATGCTTTCTTAACACGGAGGGGCTCCTCTATTTATTAGATGGTGGCTCAATTCCTTCAATACAATGAGATAAATGATACGGAGTACAGAGGCCTCTATTTGGTATTTCATGGTGTTTTCCCTATTGGTATCTTGTGGCAACTCCTTTTGTAATTAAAAAAAATTCATCAAATTGTATCATAGAACCTCCAAGCTGGCTTCATTTCCTATCACTACAAAACGACTTCCTTCACACAACTACACAACTTTGATATCATTTAAGGTAATATATTTCCATGTTAAGACACTCATTTGACATAACAATGAATTTTCTCGCAAATATTGGACCTCAAAACGTCCAAGTTTACAAGGTTTAGTAATGCTCTATTATGGAATTTGTTTTATAGAAGAAATTATACGAAAAGACAAAAAAATGAAATCAGTAATTTTATCAATAGCTGATCTGATAAAATATTGAGTTTTTTGAATGGGCTCCTGAACAGAAGTTCTGCCCTTCCCCGCCACTACTTTCGAGCAGAGAAATTCGAACGGTGCAGCGATTATGCCCGAAACGTCGCCAGCCATGGTGCCGCACAACAACTGCGCCAAAAAATGCATTCAATCCTCAACTGAAATTTCTAGAGATAATGAGTACCACATGTGATATGAAAACGAAATGAAGACAAAAAAAATTACCTGTTTGAGAGCCAGTGCCTCCCATTCATACAGCTAATAGTGATTCCTCCCTGCAATAAATTTGAGCGGCTCCCATTCATACAGCTAGTAGTGATGCCTCCCTGCAATAAATCTGAGTGCCTCCCATTCATACAGCTAGTAGTGATGCCTCCCTGCAATAAATATGAACTCTGCGTCTTCAACCTATGGTAATCGATTCAAAATTTGAACGGGCGGCAAAATTCAAAATTTAAACTTCGCAGAACTAATTAATGCATGGGTGGTGATGGGACTGGGTCGCTGGGCAGTGGAGGAGGGTGGTGGAGAAAGAGGGTGGGAGGACGGCAGAGGAATATGGCTGGGCAGTGGAGGAGGGTGGTGGAGAAAGAGGGTGGGAGGATGGCAGAAGAATATGGCGAGCCTATTTCAGCTGCCATAGGCCCATTAATGCGGCCCAGGCAGCTGATGCCCGCCGCACGATGATCGTGTGCTTTAATCCGACGACCGGCATCAGCTGCCTGGCCGCATTAATGGGCCTATGGCAGCTGAAATAAGGCTCGCCGAAATGCGCCGAGGAATATGGTGGGCCTGACGACAGGGTGACCGGAGGAAGAAAAACGGCCAGAGAGGGGTCATGCCGGAGGGACTCACGCCGGATGGGACTCGCCGTAGGCTGTCAAATCTCCTCCGGTTTATCCCAGGTTTAGCATCTTCCATTAACTAAATGATTGGTGCTCAAAAAAATGTTACCCAATCGTAGTTCACATCCTTAGAGACCGTACCAAGCAATAGGTAGGTGAATTACGTGTAGTAGTTAATGTGTCCAAACATTAACTAAAGTGTTATGGAAAGAAAATTAATATTTTTCAGTATATATGTAATTGCGGTAGTCTAACTAGACTGTTTTTTTGCCTTGAAAATCATGGATATTTTGGTAAGATTTTAGGAAAATCTCGCAGGGATTTTAGTAAATCTACGCTATAAGTATCAAACTTTAATATTTTGGGTGTCTTAGAGGTTTTTGATGGTGCTGAATCCTTTCCACCATCAAAATCATGATTCAAACATTGTTACTGTAAGATTTCTTAAATTTTTTTGGCCCAGATTCTGACTAATTTTAGCGGTCTGGACAATTCCTAGACAATTCCTCCATCTCATTAGACAACTCCTTTATTAATATGGTTTCGTCTCGCCATATAAATGTATTTTTAAATTATGTACTTGTTTAAGTCTGATAATGGATATGTACAAATCAACAGTATTAATGGACTTGTAGTCATTAATCGTTAATGGGTCCAAACATTAACAAAAGTGTCATAGCAAGGCAACTAATATTTCTCGGTCTATATGTTTATTAATGAGGTCTGGTTATATATTTATATCTTTAAATTTTATACTGGTTTAAATATAATAATGGACATATACAACTCAACAGTTTTAATAGACTATTAATAGACTTAAGAGCCTGGGAAAGTATTAATAGATTATTAATAGATTTATAGCCTGGGAAACCGTATTAATAGATTATTAATAGACTTATAGCCTTGGAAATATGTATTGGGATCATGGCAGAGGGGTTGACTTAGGTGGCAGCTTGGTAACAGTATTAATAGGCTTATAGCGTGAGAAATATGTATTGCGATCATGGCAGAGGGGTTGACTTAACATAGGTGGCAGCTTGGTAGGCATTATTCTTTTAAATTTCCAATTAGCGAATTTGTCGAATTTGAATTTCATGAATAGTCGTTGATCATATAACGGTAATCTTTATCATTAACGGGGTAAAAGACTGGGTGACGAGGTAAAGCAAAAGAGCCTAATGATTATAAACCAAATATAATCAGCTGCTCATTTCTTGGCTTTCAAGTCTCTATCAGGTCAGCCGGGCAATGTAGATGTGTATACTTGCTGTTCTGGACTGGACCAGCTGAGTCACGCACGAGAGGATGACTGGGCCATCCTGCTTCGTGCACGAAATCGATCTGTCATGGGTAACACAGGCAAACGGGTCAGTCCAGCCTAGAACTTGTCCGCCATATATATATTTTAAATCCAAATATTATTATTATAAATTTGTTTTTTTAAGATGTTTTAGAATTACAAATTAAATAATGGAATTGTTTTTAATGGATTTTTGGAGTTTGAGTTGATGTGATATAAAAATTTAAAGTGAAAATTTTATTTGTGTTATTTAAAATTTTGGTTTGTGTTATTTAAATTGGTTTTCTGAGTATAATATGGATTAGGAAAAAAATTTAGGACATTTTGATTGTGCAAACTTTACTCATCAAACTTATGATTTCAAAAAATTCTTGTGAGAATTTTCACATAAATTAGATCTGAAAAATACATCAGAAAACTTTTAAAAAATCACATTAAAAACATAGTTAAATAATTATTAATAAATATAATAAAAATTTAGAATATTTTTAATTTGAAGTTGTTGATTATTTTTCTAAATGGAGAAGGTTATGGATTCCCTGTTATTTAAAAATTTGAGATGAATCAATAAAGTTTTTAAAATTATTAAATTTTGATTATAATAATAAAAAAAATCATTTGTTTAAGTAATATTAATCGAAGATAATGTTCATTTAGCAAATTAATGATGTAAATTATCATTTCATTAATAAGATCTTGTAAATTTTGACACATTTGCGAATAGATAAAACATTCGTTGATGATTTCTTTTCCCTATGAGAATATATGGGTATGCCATCAAAGAAGGGGATTAACATTCACAGGGTTGATGACACTCATTTTGAAACATTTCTGAATAGATAAAACATTATATGATGATTTTTTTCAGTGTGAAGATATGGGTATGCGATCAAAGAAGGTGATTAGCATTCAAGGTTGGATAAGGACGCTCAGCGTTGACAAAACATAAAAGAGATTGCAACAAAAACATCGATATACAAGAACAATAACTAAATCTAAAAGTCCCCAATCAAAACTAAAATCTCCATACGATTATTTTTGTGCAGAAATCATTCATTATTTATATGCAGAAATCATTCATTATCTGAATTATAATTTTATGTACGAAATTTTATGGGTGATTGTTTTGAGAAGGGTATTCTACAATCTAGTATGACCTCGATGTGTAAGTATGTCGATATTCAAAGTTAAATTATAGTTAATGTCTACCAAAATCTAAATAATATTTATGTTCATCTCTCCAATAAATAATAATAATAATAATAATAGAAAAAATTAATGTTGAACTTAAACAATAATCAAATAATCATATAGATAAAAAAACTCCAATACAATTATCTCATGTGTTTTGATTAAAAAAAATTACAATATAAGAATTTGAATGGATCACAAATTTTCCTTCAACAAATTTTTTTTACCACATTAAATTCCAAATTATGTAAAATTTTAAACATCTTTACTCTTTACGAAAGCCACTACTATTTCTTAAATCAAAATAAAAGGGTTAATTCAACACAAAGAATCAAAAACCTTTTTATATTTATTTTAATTAATTATTTGTAAAATGAATCTTAAAAGTAAAACCATATCTTATGGACATATTAAAGTCTCTAAACACATAAATATTTCGACATGAAGGTTGTAATTTTGGAAACTATCATTTGATGTAGTTTTATTATAAAGTTTATTTTTTACATTAAACCTAACATTTTTTTTGGTAAGTTGGGCTATTCTATAAATTTGAAAACATAAAGTTACATATGCTACAAGCTCGGTTGGCAAGTTGCACTTAGCCGATCCTAGCCTTTGCTACACAGTTTCTGGGCTGCCTCGGGCCCCAAAAAAACTTAAAACAGAGAATTACATTATACACAGTGGCACTGACATAGCTAAGAAACACAAAGTAAACGGTAGCAGAAAGACGCTGATGGCGAGCATGAAAAAAAACATAGGAAAACTATGCATCTACACAGGCTTCAATTTTCATCTTCATCATCAGTGTTGGGGACCTCCTCCTCAATGGGGCAAGCAGGAGCTTGCGTAGCAACTTCCTCCGCATCTGCCATTATACGCTTGGGATTGCAGATCGGTGCATAGAGGATGGGGGAGTCTAGATCTTTTTCGTCAGGAACACGTGTCCAGATGCCATCGGATTCCATCACTTAGATGTCAATATCCTCATCTTCATTCTTGGGAACCGGCAACGGGTCAATTTTACGTTGCTAGGGGTGCGTCTGGGGAGAGATGGTGGACTTTCTCAGACCGCGTCTTCCTCTCTGTGCAGCATGCCCAGAGGCTTCTACATGCTGCTTGGGAACGAGACTCTGACACGCAAAGGTGCTGGAAGAGGAGCCTTCCATTGACTCTAGACGATTATCCTCATCATGATGATAACGGCTAGGGAAAGCCCCTCTATGTCCTCCTCAAATAGTTCATTGGCAAAGTGTTGTAGCCATTACACACTTAGGCAAAGGGGAGAAGTTCAGGAAAAAAGGTTGCACAAAAGGGAAAGCAACACTGGGCTCAGGGGGATGGAGTATCTATGGGGCACATGTGTAGGAAGGGGATCGATAATAGCCGTCTAATTTGCCTCGTTTTGTGTCTTCACATACCGTGGCAATTATAGTTTGAACATTGACTTGTCAGAAGCGGGATTTGAACCAACGCCCACAGTCGAGGATCAAAGTCTTGGGCAGTAGACCACTCGGCCATTCGGACATACCAGTAAGTCGATTGGATTTAGGAAATTTTAATATGGAATCAGGGAAAACATCTCACTAGTGTTTAATGATTTTGATGCTGAAAGTAGCCATTCGTAAAAGATCGACTGTGTTTTTAATGATTTCGTTGCTGAAAGTCATTATCTAGGATGGGATCGCATTCCACTTGTAGAAGTGCCGAATGCGGCCAACAGTGTATCTTTAGGTCGTCGTTGGGAAAATTGAAAAATACAGTAGGCACTGCATTGTTAAGTCGTCGTTAGAAAAATATTCATCTGCTACGCTCATGGGAGCTGATCCGCCATATATGTCTTCGGACCGAAGTAACGTCTGAACATCGGTGAAGTGACCAGTCAAACGCGTATTCATTATTTCCGTAGGCACGACTAAGGAAGAGCACGTCTTACCATAAATGGAGTTTTTTTTTTTTTTTTTTGAAATAAAATTTATGGAGGTTAAGATAGATTTCTGGCTGAAATCTGAAGAAAAAAAGTTGTAGTTAAACTTGATTTGTGTTGTTTAAACTGACTTTTTAATTATATATATCAAATTTGAAAAAGACATTTTTATTGTACAAAATTTATCTATCAAACTTGTAATTTCATATCCCTACACAATTCTAAACAAATTAAATCTTAAATAAAGAGAAAAACTTTTCAAAAATCACAAAAAAACATTACATACCTACCAGGAAAAATGAAATTGCAATCCCTGGAATTGAGATGAATGCAGACTCTTGAAGTCTTTGAAGTCTCTGGACAAGACCGCAAGATTATAACAACATCTAGCAGAATCTTTTGAAATTTTAAGTTACAGCTGTCAAACAAATTTAAATTTAAAAATTTTGAGGTGTTGATAATATTAAATTTATTTCTACCAAAAAAAATATTATTTTACCAGATTCCAGCTTAAAAAATCTACCGTGCAAAGAAATCTGTGGCGTCAGTTGACAGCGCCTTAAAAAATTTGCACAAACGTATACTGCTTTACTCTAAACATCGAACAACAGGACATGCTCGGATCGTTACCAAAATATGCATTACTTCAATTAACTACACAGAAATGAAGTTAATTACCCAGAAGTTAATTAAGTAAATAACTGTATGCATATAAACAACGCACGTATAATGTCATGAAAATCTCCAGCAATTTACGCAATTTAGGAGTAATATGCCACTAATGCAAAATATTAATGTCCAAATTCCGCGTAGCAATATACGCGAAGTATATGTTAGTTTTATACAGCGGCAACAATCAGAAGGGCGGCAATCTGCGTATCCCAAGTTCAACATTCGCTGGAAAACTTCCTAATGTACTCTCAGAGTAATAACCAGTTAAAAGCGGGTGATATTCTCGCATCACCTCGGCTTCCTTACTTCTGCCTTACTCTTGGACAAGTTATTATTGATACAGATGAAAATGGTTTAAAATTGCAGTCCTTCAAATGTCTGGCGACGATCCCGCCTATGCTTTTATATTTTCGCCAAGTACATTAATACGGAAAGACTTTTGTAATTATATATATATATATATATATATATAAAAGTTCATAAGGAAGTAGGTATTAAATTTTATATATATATATAGATAGATCATGACTAGGTATGCATGGAGATTGGCCTCGTTGTAAGTTACTCGTATATGTTTTGAAGATTAATGGATAGACAATTTAAGTTGGTTTGTTTTCTCATTCTATTTGCTTTAATTGTATTTGTGTGTTTTTATTTTATTTTAGGGTTGTTTATGGAAGTGGAGGACTGCCCTAAGTAGCCTTGGCCAAAAGTGCCAAAAAAAATAATGCTTTTATTAGTTCTTATTTTTAATTATGTGGTGTGATTTAATTGTATTTTGTGTATTTTTATTTACTATTTTTTTTTTTTTTTTTTCATTTTATTTTTATTTATCAGTTTTTATTTTTATTTATGTAGTGTGAGAAATGTGATGTTTTTGTTTTTATTTTTATAGTTGTTTACTGAAGCAACAAAATAGTATTGATGATAGTTTTTTTTTTTTTTTTCGCTGGAATTTGACATTTGTTTTCAAAAAATTAGGTAGTTGGAGTGTTTGAATAGTTTTTTGCTAGTGGAAATGGATTCAGTGCCATTAAAAACCCCTTGAGCACCCAAAATCTTGAAATTTAACACCCATAACCCAAATTTTCAAACATTTCTGCCAAATTTTTTAATAATCTAAAAGAAATTTTTAAATTATTTTATGAGATATTTTTAGATTACACTATCTAAGAGTTTATATTTTTAAATAGTTGTTGAGGATTTTATTTTTAATTAATATATGTTAAGAGTGGTAATAGTGATTGACGACTTTGTTTGATATGAAGTCTAGATTTAGACCTGTGAGTTTATCTAAAAACCAACCATGTTTTGGAGTTGATGAGACTCACATACGATACATTAAATTTTAGATGATTTTGATATTCTTAAAAATCAGATAGGATTCTCATTGATTATGACACCAAAAAATTTACAACCTCTCCGTTCTATTTCATAAATAAAAATATATCAAATATAATTGAATTATCAACGGAAGTCAAAACAAATATAATGAAAAGCTTTCCTTTAATTTAAAATTTATTAATCCCTCTGTAATCTAAGATGGCGTTAAGATGACGTTGGATGAGGGAAGAAAACAAGCGAATTCAATCCGTACATTAATCGTAATTCGTGTCCCGGAATGTGCTTATCCGCACCTGGGTTTCCAGAATGCACGACTTTTACCATGATGGAAAGTAGGACACGCCTCTTAATTCTTCCAGATTCTACCATATTAGAACCGATAGTCTTCGCAACGGTGCGGATGGTGGGCGACATTTAAGCCTATACTTCTCTTTATTCTTCCAGAGTCCACCATATTAGAACCGACACTCTTGGAAAGGGTGGGCCGTGGTTGGCGACATTTAAGCCTATACTTTTCTTTACCGTATGTGTTTTTTCTGGATGATGAAAGTCCATGGTTAGATTTTCATGGGTATTTTTTTTTCATATATATGTGTTGGTTTTATTTCGTTTTATATTTTTTATTCCATTTTTATTTTACCATTTTTAAAATTGTATTTGTATTTATTTTTTATTTTTATGTTTTATTGGGAAATTTACATATATATATATATATAATTAGCGAAGTTTAAAGTTTATAAACTCCATATAGAAATTTCACGTTTTTCAACTTCAAGATGTGTTTATGTATATTCTTGCATGAAGTAACTTTTATAAATTTCAAACCACGAGCCTTATTAAAATAAAGTAGGTGGGTAATATGTAGTTGTTTCAATAAATTTTTATAGATTTTGATGTATAATTTTTTTTCAAATTTGATGAATATGATAATTTTTATTGAGTAAGTTAAGGAGAATAGTACAAATATTGATTTAAATGTTTTTATCTATTTTGATGTTTTTGTAGTGGAAAGGGAGAGGAATTAGCTCACACGACCATATTAATGGGTGGTCTTAATTTTGCAAAAAAATAGGTTAAAAAATTTAGGAGTCATTTGGAGACCTTAAATGATTATCTTTTACTGTCTCAACCTTACTATGGACATATATTCCATAATCTAGACATCGATACCTTTGCAATAGTGTAAGAATCACATCAATTAGAGATGATATGAGAAAGTTATGCTTGCCGGAAGACCTATCAAAATTGACCATCATAGTTCGAGAGGATGCCATGTAAACCCCCATCATTCATGGAAAAGGGGCTAGTTATGGGGTCGTGATGAAGAAGTCTTTAGAAGACTCAAAATTGCAACTATAATTATGAGTTGAAGGATCCAGACTTAATTGTTATGCCTTCTGGAAGTTGACCTATCAAAATTGACCACCATAGTTCGAGAGGATGCCATGTCAACCCCCATCATTCATGGAAAAGGGGCTAGTAATGGGGTCATGATGCAGAAGACTTTAGAAGACTCAAAATTGCAACTCTAACTAAGAGTTGAAGGATTCAAACTTAACCACTAGTAAACTGTGCAGTTGTGTTGTAACTAGGTCACTAGTAGGAAAAGAGGTTTCATCTTATTCTAGTGCATTTTCATCCATATATGAGAAGAGTTGCTAAAAGTGGATATAGAGAGTGAAAACATAGAGGTTTTCAATACTATAACAACACACATGTCGCAAGTCTCACTCCTTTGAACTTACATCCATTTCGATTCGAGGAAAGAGATAGTAGGGAAGCCTCAACTTCCAGTTGTGTTTTCTCTTAAAAGGGCTTTTGATGTTATAACTTGTATTATTATGGTTTGTTGATGGTTACTCGATTTGTTCTATATTTTCTATATAATTAAAATTTGAATACATATGCAATAAAAATTAATTAATGCATTTAGAAATCTAAGGAAAAATAAGCTCTCATGATGTAGATTTATTTCCATATATATTTTAGAAGATTTGTATTGACAATTTTTTTTGTGGAATATCCATGACAATTTACGAAGCATATTGGTATCAGAGTAGGTTTATTTGAGTATATTGTGGGGAGTTGCAAGGGATCTAGATCAATTAATCTAAAAGTAATTGTCACATAGCTAATTCTCTCATTGACTTATTGAGGTTACAGGGTACCCAAATTTTTCTTTTCCTTCTTACTAGCCTTAAAATCAAATTTGATATGAATCCGTCAGACGCCCTCCCATATCCTTGTACTATTTCGAGCTACAATAAGTGTTACCTATTGAATTCCCCTCACCTCCAAGGTCTGTTATGAAGATGAGGTCACAAAATTTCACCATTTCCAATGTCATTATAACCTGAAACCAATGCCACCATCACGTTTAGATCATTTGGAGCTTTCCAATCATATAAATTTTATCTCAATTTGACTCTTGGATTGAAAACTATGCCTTCCTGAAGTTTGACAAATCAAACAAGGACACATGGCACATGGCACCCACATTGGGTTGCCACATGGCACCCATGTATGGGATGTATTGAACTACTACTCCAAGGGTTGACTTGAGTCCATGTAAATATGGTACTACCATGTGGCACTACCATGTCATCACTATATCGGTCCATGTCACGTTGGGTTCCTATGTGGCATTGATGTAGGGGTGTAAACTCCAACCGAAACCAAATTTGATTATGGAAAGCTCAAGAAGGAGCAACATATCATTCTGCGAAAGCTGGCACAATTTCCTCTGATTTATATAAAATAAGAAGGTTCTAAAAGGCATACATGGTGAGAGGAAGTTATTCCCATGTTCAATATTAATAGGGTTTGATGAGAGGCTCTAAATTCCTAAGAGTTCATATATGCAATCATATTTATTTCGAACATATTCAATGTGTGTGTGTTTTTATTCGCATTTTTTGTGTTTTGTTTTATCAATATTTGTCATGTTTTAATGTCATGTCATTCGAGAGTTGAGAGCTATCAAAATTGTGTTAACGGTGTTGAACCCACGAAAATTCAAGGGGTGTCCCCAATATTTGGTCCCAATTAGACCTCACGCCATTTTGGATAGGAGCCCCATCCAGAATATGACCTAGTTGGAAAATTCTTCTTGGCTCTAACTATCAGCAAGAGAGAGGAGTGAAATCGTGCCTTCAAAAATAAATTAAGCGTCCCTGGTGAGTGTTCATTTGTGGGTGAGTGTTCATTTGTGGGTGTGTCAAGGTTCTTCTACTACGGAAAGAGAGAGAGAGAGAGTAAAGTGAGCTTATAAGAGAGAGGTAATAATACCACCCTAGTAGAGACACCCACAACCAAGAAGGATATGTCTAACATCCAGTGGAATATTTCACAAAACATGTGACAATCATTAAAACTAATGAACAAGAAATATCTGTCTAGTATCCAGCAGAATAGTCTGAAGGGATCTAGCAATGATAAAAACCATTAAAACACATTCCCAATATAATAAGTATTAAAATAACCTAAATAGTTCAACTACTTTAGCATAGATGAAATCAAACATGAATTACAAACATCCATAGAACAGTCTTACAAATATTCATAATCCATGCGTGAAGAACACGTTGGACATGAGGCTTCTATTATTAAGTAAAAGTTGCAAGACACATGTATACAATGAACATCACTAGCTCCAATAGGGCTGCGTTGGAGCCACCCCTTGCTCCTCAAAAGAACTAGTTTGCATCTCTAATTCCTTGTGAGAGGAGCTAAGGTGAAAAGTCCTTTGCTCATACAATGAGGGTGTATATATAACCAATGAGGAGGTGATGCTTCACCTTCCTTGTGACTATTTTACTTCCCTCATGATTGTTCAAATTCCTATGACCTTTCAACCTTACACGACTCTTCATATTTTTTACATGTCCTTTGGACATTCACTTTACAATACATTTTCGAATGATAATTTACATAATCTGCAATAATGGTGTGGAATGTGACAATTGATAGCGTGACATGACATGCCACTATTGAAATATACTTCTTGATGATGTGGCACTTTCAAGCCACTCTTGATGTTGCTTGTTATGTGTTTGCTTGAGAATGCTCTTCTATCCACCTCCGTACGTCTTAGTGGAAGGAGTCTCCAATGATGTCAAGTATTGAGCTATGGTCACAAAGTGTTCCTTGGCTTTCTATTGCTTACACAACTTGCATAACTAACTAGAAATTTATTTCTTCATCATATTTTCATGGTATGATAAGGTACATGCATCTGTAATTCACTCATGATGAGACGACATCGGTCTGATATATCCCTACTCTAACATAGTGCATGTCGATCCACTGACTAAGTCAAAACCAGGTGATATGATGAGAGAGAGGCTCAATGACTCCATACTTGCGCAACTCAGGAAGTTAGGGGTGAAGCTTGAACCTTGAGAATGCACAATGCGCAGTCCAGGTTGGACTGAGGAAGAAAAATGCATAATCTGGGACCTCACTGTGACATAATGAGGGGATATGCACTAGCTCAGCCTATTGCGTAGTTATGGGAGGAAAAGGAGGCTCAGAAATTTCACAGCTTATGAGCTCAAGGGATGAGCTTGAGTTTAGACATTGCACAATGAAAAATTGAGGCCAAGATTGGGGAATCGATTGCACAATTTTGGAGGCCAAGTTCTGGGCTTGAGCACTGGAACTGCGCAATGAAGAAATTATGGGCGAAAAGAAATGTGCATTGTGCAGTGTCAAGAGGAAAGATCAAAACTAGAGGGCTGAGACTACGCAATGTGTATTTAAGGAAGGTTGGATGAGGCTAAGTTACTTGTTTGGAAAAATTTTCAGAAATTGACTAAGTGTGGGATCGGTGAGGCTGATGTGAACTGATAACACTTCGACTATGAACACACACTTAGAATAATTGATGAAAAAACAAAATCATTCATCTAGGACACATGGATAATGCATTTAGCTCAGTGTGACAAGTTTGTGACAACTTATGACAAGTGCAACACTAAAGATACACTTTGCGATGACCGTGACGAAACTTGTGCGACAATGCTTAAAACTTTGGAAATAAGTGTGACATATGTTTACATGGTTAGGTAACATAATTTACACAAAGGTAACCCCTTGAAACAACCAAAACAGGCTTATACACATTGTGCGATAGCTAACATGTGAAAATATGACATTTTGCCTTTCTCGCAAAAGGGATTGAAACACTTGAAGAAAAATCATGGAATGTGTTTCAATATTTGCGACGACAACATATAAGACCAAGGAAGGTTCTGAAATTGAGCGTAGGAAAAAAAATTTGAGGGTGTTGTAGCAACGACAACACATGTCGACACACTGGTAGAATTCTAGCTTCTCTGCCTTGGTTAAATCTTTCATGCAAGGTCCCAGCTCTTCAAGGTGTATTGATTCATCATGTATAGTTTGGTCTCCCCACCTACCTCGTGAATAAACATGGTACCCTTTGTACCTTATCATTTGAACACAAAAATAAGATTCAACATATCTCAATGTTTTGAATTGGAAAGGGTAGTGAAGTTCACAAGCTTTAGATTTTCAGAGTATAATTTTTCATCTCTAGTGTTACTTTGCTTCTAGCAGGCTTGGAAAGTACCTTGGAAGAGTCACTATAGGAACACAAACATTTCTCTGGTACCTGGTCAGTACCCCGATGGAGTTTTTTACTTCACCTCTCTATGTAGGAAGCCTTTCTCTTCTTTCACCTTTATTTTTTTTATTTTTAATAAGACTATGCATTGGCACTTATTCATTTTATGGGCGGAAGAGGGATCCCAAATTATTGATAGTAGGAGAGGTTTTTCCTTTATAGAAGCATATAGAGAGCTCTGATTTATGTTTGCTCGTTTATATTTTTTCCCCTTCTCGTCTTCTACTAATCGGATAAGCATGAAAACTGAAACATAAAGAACTAAGTGTGGGCATAAGGTTTCCTGAATAGACACAAGTTCATGGTTTGATCAAAACTCTCCTCATGAAGGGATCATATTTTCCATCAGAACTTCATCGACCAAAATATGTAACCAACACAAGGAAGAAGGAGCGAAGGTTAGCCAAATCTTGTAGTGTTACAAGACTCTTTTCAATTTAGTCGCACACAAAGAAGTCGTAAAACACATTCACACACAACACTTATTTACATAATAAAACAAAAACAAAAAAACAAATCAACAAGAAAATACTATGCACATAGCGCAGGCAGGGAAATTTTAGGGGCTAATATTCATAGGTGGGCTAATTTTCCATGCTTTTCCAAGAAATCAAATTTTCCAATTTCCATTTTTTCTAAAAATTATTCGCCCAAATTTTTTAGTACAATTTTTTTTTACCTTAAAAATACCCAATATTTTATATATAATGATATACAATTATTATAAATATAAATATTTGTACAAAAACATCACCAAACATTTTACAATTTGCATATTTGGGACTATTAAGATTCGCCAATGTTTCTAAAATTTAAGATAAACTTCCATCCTTTAAATTTTCCCTAAGCGTAGGGCATACCCCTAGATCATCATTGAAAATAATGTTTTAAGTCTTTGCCATTAACGGGGAGAGAGCCAATCTTCCTATCTAGTGATTGTAAACTATATGTGTGTTGGCCAGTTTTTCATGAATGGTGAAAACTCCAATACACAGGGATTAAAACTTAGTGTGTTTTCCTTTCTCTTCTTGGGCTTTGTCCCACTTCAAGACTAAGTCACTCACTCTGAATTTATTCTTCCCTGCTGACTTGTCAAAAAACCTCTTAATACGACTCTAGTGAAGAGAAAATCTTTCTTTTGATTTCAACCTTTCTTCCGACAGCTTATGAAGAGTGTCTATCCTACGTTGAACTTATAAACATGGCTTGTCCTAGGATTCTTGTGAAATTTGGAGAGCAGGCAAGTAGATGTTAGGGGGAAGGATCGCTTCTTTTCCATACATTATTAAGGTTGGTCACATATTCATAGAGGGATTTGACATGAATTAGTCATCCCATAGGGAATTTACCAAAGCAGAGTGCCAGTTCCTTTGTTCATAGAAGATGGTCTTATTAATGTTAGAGATAAGGTTCTTATTTGTGCACTCAATAATACCATTTACATATGGATAGTATTTGGTTGAATGTTTCAATACAATTCCATTTTCCAATGAAAAATGATATAATTTTAACGATGAAAAATGTGTTGCATTTGAAAAAACAAGTGAAGTCGGAATTCTGAACCTATAAATGATATTCTTCTTAAGGAAGTTGATGACTTCATGATCGTTCACATGTTTAAGTGGAACTACTTCCGTCCACCACATAAATTAGTCTATATAAGTGAGGATGTAGTGGTGTTTCTTTGATGAATGAAAAAAAAAATAACTAATGAAATCTAATCCCCACTATTGCAATGGTTCTTCTAGTGCAATAGGCTACAAAGGGGCACTTGACTTCTTGTTTTGGCCGACACACTTTTGACAGAATGAACACCTGCAGGTATAGTTGTGACCATATTTGAATAATGTTGGCCAATAAAAATCGGCCTGCTTTGCTTTATGTGAAGTTATGTCACCCACGAAGTGTCCTCTGGATGGTCCATCATGGAGATCATGCAATACTTTCTATGAATCATGCGCTTCTAGGCACCCGAAAAACACTTCATTATGGTGCTTTCTAAAAAGCACCCCATGCACCAATCTGTAAGATAATGCTTCAAGTACAAGTGCCATGAACTAACGCACGGATAAGTGAGAAGGAATGGTGTCGTTCTTAAGGTATTGGTGCATATACACATACCAAGAGTTTGCAATGGTAGTGGGGGAAGCTCGCTCAACATTATACAGTTCAATCTCCTGCTCCCATCGAGAAGGCTCTTCTTCTTTTTTATCCACCGCTCTTGCCGCTAGCCAACATAAACCATGGTCGTTAATTATGTGAATTGGCTTGAACTGTAAGTCATACTCTTGCAAACCGGTCATCTAGTTCGCTCTCTTCTCACCCAGCTCTTGTTTAATGAACAATGATATGACTTCTGGGTGTGAAACAAAGATGATGCAATGGTTTTTCAATAGATAGGGGTGAAAGTGTTTCATCGCCTTGTAGAATGTGCATGCCTTCTTATCAATGGTAGTGCAATTGAGTTTGGGTCTATTAAGGCTAATGCTCATGGAAGATATTGGCCGCTCATTATTTTGATCAAACTTTTTTGTAATCACAACAAAGAGAGAAGCGTTATAAGTGAAATTATAGATCAGACAATCTTCGCTACAATCTAGGTTGTACAAAGTAGGTGCTTCTGTGATAGCTTGTTTAAAACCGGAAAAAATTTCCTTTTCCTTTTATCCCATTTATAAATCACATTCTTCTTTACTATCTCCTATATTGGTTTCAAAATTTGCGCGTAATCAGAGATTAACTTGTGTAGAAAGTTGATTTTCCCGAGGAGGGACTACATAGCTTTCTTGTTCATAGGGAAGGGAATATGCATAATGGCTTTGAACCTCTTTGGGTTTACCTTAATCCCACTTTTGGAAATTATATGGCCTAAGAGGTTTCCCTTGGTAACTGAAAAAAATTATCTTCGTGGGATTAAGGGATATCCTATATTGCCTACATCACTTGGAAATTTTCTTAAAATGGTGTAAGTGTTATGATCTCTTCTTGGAAAACACCATGACGTCCTCAAGATAGACCACTACGCTCTATCCGACTAGTCCATGGAATGTCCATGGTGGGTTGAAATGTTTCGCCGACATTGACCAACCCAAATGGAATTATTCTAATTGCGAACATGCCCCATTTCATGCAAAACTTATTATTCATTATATCAGGCTCTGAGACTAGAACTTAGTTGTAAATAGAATTCCCATGTAACAAAAAAACATCTTTGACCCTAATATTGTTTTCAGTATATGTTCCATAGGCGACACAGGGTAATTATCTTTTTCTGAGGCGCGGTTCAGATTGTGGAAGTCAACACAAAAGTGTATTTCCTTGAACTTGTTTTTAAGTATGACCAGGTTTGACACCCAAGTTGAATGTTACACTTTGTATATGATCCAAATATCTATTAGGTTCCTCAAATACTTTTCAATTAGAGGCTCAAGCATCAAATGTACCTTCCACAAATTTTGTTGGAAACACTTGGCCCCTTCTTTGATCGCAATTACATGCTATATTATCTGTGTTTCATAAGTTTTGAGCTCGTTGTATGTCAACATGAATGCATATCGGTACTTCTTGAATAAGCGGATGAAATATTGTTGCTGCTATGGTGTGAATCAAGTACCAATATTGACCAATTTCAGATCCTTTTCTATCCCAAGATTTATTTGGTCATGTGAAAATGTTGAATTGTGGTTTTTTTCATTTAATAGCCCTCATAAGAGGTTCTGCAAGCCATACAAATTTTCTAATGATACCATGCATTTCCGCATGGTGTTCTCTTTGTTTGCGCAAGTTGCATCCTACAACACTTTCTGATGGTTTTCTTTGTCGATAGCTGCATCCTGGAATACATTAGTGTTTTCCATGAAGGGCAATATTTGGCGTAGGAATATTTCTGAATCACTTCTTTGAGAATCCCCACATCGAGGTCAATGGCTCTTTCTAAGCCGAAGATTAGTGCTTCATATTCTATGGTCTTATTCGTGCACTCAAATTCCAAGCAGCTAGAGATCATATGTTTTCTCTATCATGGGTCTATTAAAACAAAATAAGCTCTAGAGCCCTCCTGCATCTTTGAACCGTCAAAATACAATGTCCAAATATCATATGTACAAGGACTATGTGGTACACTAGTACTACTATTACTACTGCTACTTATTGTACTAATCTCATTTTCACTAGTTGGACTAGGAAGGAGATCCAACTGTGTGTGTGGTGGCACGGGGGATGGATGAGCAAGATAACACCCCATATCACTTCTAAGAAACAATTTCCAAAGATAAGATCCATGAAATAAACTGGTTCGTTATTACCATCGAAGGTAGTGACAATATTCTTCATGTAAGACTCTTAGTTTACACAAATTTGATTGTTTATGCCCTTGTACGGAAGCCACAAATGTGACCAGTCTGTAGGAAAATACCTTTGTAGTTTTTTGGACCAGTCCCGACTCAAAAAAACACCATGTGGTTCCAAAGTGTCCAAAATCACTATATTTATACATTGGTGAACTTGGTGGCCGGATGATTAGGGAATAAGAAGAGGGTTATAATTTAATTTTCCCTTAATTAAATTAGAAGTAAATTTTAATTCCACATCGCATGACAACTTGTACGAGTTAACCAAGTGAGGAAGAATTAGTTAGTTCAGTTAATTCAAGTTGAGGGTCAAAGTAGAGGCATGTAGAGTGTCTCCTACTTTAACATGCCTCTACTTTTTAGGGGCCAACGTTGAGTTTATTTTGATTTGTAATTAATTAACTTAATTTATTTGAGTTAAAATCAATTTAACTAGTTCTAATTGATGGAGGAACTAGTGAGAGGTCAAGTGAATTAAAGCATATTTAATTCGCATGCAGTGATCAATCAAATAAATTATAATTCACTCATAAATAACTCATGCATGTTAGTTATGAGGAAGATCTAGTTGAGATTTGAATTAAAGGGAGTGTACTACCAATTTTATAATCATAAAATTGTACAGGTGGTGCATGGAGTTAGAGGAATAACCTTGATGTATTGCGTAATAATTATTGGGAAATTTCCTTGTTAATAGGGGCTAATTACCCAACAAATTGCACAAGTAAATAGGGAATCCTGAGGCCAAGTGCCTTGAAATAAGTGAGACAGACAAAGATAATGCAGAGAGCTCTTAAGCTTGAGAGAAGCATTGTATTGTTCTCATATTCTTTGACTTATGCAATATACAGATAGCGAGGTTTTTAACTGAGGCTTTCCTTAGATTAATATTTGTGTTGTGCATTTGAAATTATTTCTCTTTCTTGTTCACGTGATTATGCGATCGTAATTGGTTTCCACAATTTGTAGAGTAGATTCAAGTATTTTGTTTTAACATATTAAAAATATCAGTTTGAATCTATGTGGATTTTCTACATGGTATTAGAGCAAGAATCACAATAGAAGAGAAGAATACGAGTTTTTTGTGTGCAAGTGAATTGAATTTGCAGGTTTACTCTTCAATACTAGCAATAGGATCAGGATGTCTTTCGCTAGATTTAGACTCGAATATGCCCTTGAGGGTAGTTTGAATTACATAGCTTGGAGGGACAGGATGGAGGCCGTGATCGAAGACACATGCTGAAGGAATTCATATGAAATGATATTCCTAAGATTGTAACAGTAGATGTTCAAGATCTGCCGGCATGGAAGAAGAATGTAGCAAAGGCAAGAATAATTATGTTAAAAGGAGCTCGAGATCATATTGTCTCTAACCTCCATGGAAAGGAAACTCCATATGCTATGTGGAAGGCCTTAACAGATTTGTTTCATAACAACAACGACCACAAGAAGTTTGCACTGAAGGAAAAGCTCGAAAAAATCAAGATGGAGGAGGGTGATACAATACCAAAGCACTTGACCAAGTTCACTCAATGTATGGATGAGCTTGGAAGGGTTGGTATTACCATTTTCTAGGATGATCTCGTGAGTCTAGAACTTCTAGGCCTTCCCAAGAGCTCTCATAACTACCAGGATTCAGTAAGTGGGAGGGAGAAGCTACTAGAGTGGAAGTGATTGTGGTCTGACTTGGTGTAGGAAGAGATTAGGAGAAACACCAGAGACGAGACCTCTTCCAAAGAAGAGGACTTTGCATTAGTCAATAAATGAAATAAATCCAAGGGAAATAAGTCCTCAGGCGAAGAGGAAAAGAAGAAATACTTTTCCAACATCAAGTGTTTTCCCTGTCATGAATACGGGCACTATGCCACAAAATTTCCACAGAAGAAGACAAGCAAGAAGGAACCTGTAGTTTCAGCAACAGGTGAAGCTCTAACTTCAAATTAAAACTTGATTTCACTCTCATTGGATGCATGGAAATCACTGTAATGGGATGCATGTCGTATCTCGACAACGATGCCTCATTCCATATGATGGGGAATAGATATCTCTTTAGTGACTTGGAGGAGAAAGACCTCAAGTAAAACATAGAGTTTGGAGATAATGGGAGGTATAGCATGACCGACATCGATAAAATTACTTTTCAGAGGGAGTCTGGATCCCCTCTCAAACTCACAGATGTGTTTTTTTTTCTAGGACTAAAGAACAATGTTTTTTCTGTCATGGTATTGGAATGCCATGGATATGATGTGATATTTAGCAAAGGAAAGGATTTCCTTAGTCACATCGCCATGAGATGGGTGAAGCAGATCGATGTGTGAGTCAAGAACATGTATTCTCTCGAGGTCGAAGATGCATGCAAATATTTGAGGAGAAAGGCGAAGGGTAGAGACTTGGTGGTTGACTGGGAGCATGAATTGCTTCTCAACATGCAACCTCAGAAGAAGTCTCAAAAAGTTATGGAGCAGCCACAATTGGAGAAGCATAGAGGAGGCCGAGTGGAGACATCCACTCAAGCAGGTACCTCTAGTAGGGGGAAATTTCGAGCCAAGTGGGTAGAGGGAGCACATGTAGCCGTACCTCCCAGTCAGAGGTGGGGCGATGTGAAGTCATAGTCCCAAGAGTGCAGAAATTTGGGCAGAGTTCATTGAGATATCTTGTCTCGTGGATCATTACCTTGCTACAGGTGCCCACAATACACAGTAGTAGGATGGATCAATGGCAGTTGATGCAGTCATATGTCAGAGTGACAAATGCATAAACTAGCAGCAATCAGATACTGGGGAGTGCAGAGCAGAGTTGGCAATAGTGCATATGGCACAATGCAGAGTCAGCAACAACACAAAGTTTTCAGTAGATAGTAGCAGTGAGAGAGTCTGGTGACAGATGCATCATACCAATCACAGTTGATTCAATTTTGATTCTTTTCAGTTTCAGAAGTAGTAGTAGCAAAGACACTAGAGAGAAGTGTTGCATGCAGAACATTCCAAAAGGTTCCAGATTGGGATAGAGTTGAATTCATTTCTTGTTGAGAGGGAGTGTTTAAATTTACAACAATAAATATTAAAAATGGAAACAAGAAGAGTCTTCTATTTTAATTTTCCCTTAATTAAATAGAAGTAAATTGTAATTCCACATCACATAACAGGTTGTGCAAGTTAACTAAGTGAGGAAGACTTAGTTAGTTCAGTTAATTCAATTTAGGGCCAAATTAGAGGCATGTAGAGTGTATCCTAATTTTTAGGAGCCTTGGTTGATTTTATTTTGAGTTGTAATTAATTAACTTAATTTATTTGTGTTAAAATGAGTTTAACTAGTTCTAACTGATGGAGGAACTAGTGAGAGGTCAAGTGCATTAAATTAGATTTAATTTGCATGTGATTTTCAATCAAATAACTAATAATTTACTCATATATAAATCATGCATGTCAGTTTTGAGGAAGACCAAGTTGAGATTGGAGTTAAAGGGAAGTGTACTATCACTTGTATAATCAGAAAATTGTACACGTGGTGCATGTAGTCAGAGGAAGAGCCTTGATGTATTGCATAATCATTATTGGGGAATTTCCTTGTTAATAGGAGCCTAATTACTCAAGAAACTATGCAAGGAAATAGGGAATCCTGAGGCCAAGAAATTGGTTAAGTATTGAACCAAGATTGCCTAGGAATAAGCGAGACAAATAGAGATAGTGCAGAGAGATCTCAAGCCTGAGAGAAGTATCGTATTGTTCTCATATTATTTGAATTATGCAATATACAGATAGCGGGATTTTTAGCTAAGGATTTCCCTAGATAAATATTTTTGTTGTGCAATTGAAATTTTTTCTCTTTCTTGTTCATTTGATTATGTGATTCTAGTTGGTTTCCGCAATTTGTAGAATAAATTCAAGTATTTTGTTTTAGCATATTACAAATATCAATTTTAATCTATGTGGATTTTCTACACCTTCATCTTCATGTGCAATTATCAACCTATCTTTACAGCTTCATAAATGTCTTCTAGTATGGTCTCCTCCTCCTTCTCTTCAATCACCATCCTATCATGAAAATATATATTACCTACTACTGGAAATTACTCATGGCAATAAAACATTATTCATAAAAAATCCTAATCTAAAATACTTTCTAAAATTCACTTATGGAGATGGAACTCGGTACTAAACTGAGAGGAAGGCTTAGGGATTGCACATTGCGTAGTTCCAAAGATTGGGAGTGGAGGAATGAAGCATATGACTATCTAATGCATAGTTCTTGAGGCCTAGGCAGGAAGAATGTGCAGCTAAGGAGTTTAATGAGGCATGATTTTCCACTAAGGCTGCATAATGCACAATTCAAGAGACAGATAGGTGATGGGATTGGGCAATTGCATAAGTCAGGAAGGTAGGGAGACAACTTGTTGCTTACCACTATGCAATGCATAGAAGGAGATTAGCTAGAGGGGAAAATTGTGTAGTTGTGGAGGTCAAACAGAATTCCTTAAGAACTATGAATGTGCAATGCAGAATCCTTGGAGGAAGAATTTGCACATTGTATAGTTACAAGAGGCAATTTGTAGAATAAATTTAAGTGTTTTGTTTTAGCATATTATAATTATCAATTTTAATCTATATGGATTTTCTACACCTTCATATTCATGTGCAATTATCAACCTATCTTTACAACTTCATAAATGTCTTCTAGTATGGTCTCCTCGTCCTTCTCTTCAATCACCATCCTATCATGAAAATATATATTACTTGCCACTGGAAATTACTCATGACAATAAAACATTATTCATAAAAAATCCTAATCTAAAATACTTTCTAAAACTCACTTATGGAGATGGAACTCGGTACTGAACTAAGAGAAAGGCTTAGGGATTTCACATTGCGCAGTTCCAAAGGTTGGGAGTGGAGGACTGAAGTTTATGACTATCTAATGCACAGTTCTCGAGGCCTAGGCAGGAAGAATGTGCAGCTAAGGAGTTCAATGAGGCATGATTTTCCACTAATACTGCACAATGCACAATTCAAGAGAGGGATAGGCGAGGGGATTGTGCAATTGCATAAGTCAGGAAGGTAGGGAGACAACTTGTTGCTTACCACTACGCAATGCATAGAAGGAGACTAACTGGAGGGGGAAATTGTGTAGTTGTGGAGGTCAAACGAAAATCCTTAAGAACTATGAATGTGCAATGCACAATCCCTAGAGGAAGAATTTGCACATTGTATAGTTACAAGAGGCAAGGGATCATCTTGAGCCTTGCTACTAGGTAATGTACAATTCAAGGAGGCTTAGTGAGGTCAAGTTGATCGGGCAGGGGATCTTCCAAAATTTAGCTAAGTGAGGGATTAGTGAAGTAGATTTGAAAATAGGGTAAGACTTGAACATGATCACACACTCAAAACAATCGACATCACAACATAGAACACTCAGCACTTAGAAACAACATTATCCCTTTAATGTGATGACAAATCAACAATCTACTCCAAGTGCAACATTTAAGATACACATTGCGACGACAATGACGACCTTAATATGAATGTGCCTAAAACTTTGGGAATGAGTCTAATACATGTCTATACCATACATAGGACCTATTAGTACAAAAATTTCCTCTTGGAATCGACTAGAACATTTCTTTCATAATGTGAGACACTTCCCATGACAAAAGATGACACTTACAAAAGTAAGAGAAAAGTGAAAATGGCACTTGCGAAGGCTTAAGGAGAGTGAAAGTGACACATTTTGGAGCGAAGATAACATGAAAATTACACTTATCAAAGTGCATACCAGTGAAAATTACAATTGTGAACGTGAAAGAGACACTTGGGAAAACAAAGGTGCACCAGCATAACAGTTGAGAAAACTCACCAAAATGAAAGTGAAATTGCAATCAAAGTGAGGAAGGCTGTTAATGGAGAGTGGACACTAACTATCGATACGCATGGTGAAATACACTGTGCTTATGGATTATGCAGTCACTATCAATAGTGATTGCATGAGCCTTACCTTTAAGAGTTGTGCAATTCTTATCTAAGCTTGCATAGAAATATGTTTGTTTGTGAATTCCTCGAGGAGAGAACATGTGTGAGAAACTAACTTTGACACTTAGAGGAATAGTTAACATTTTACTTTTTACATTAGATGACCATGAAGTGACCATGGAACAATAGATCACAAGATCCTAATTAGGCTAAAAAATTCAAGAATAAGAAAAATTTTGGATGGTGTTTGTCCCTATTGACTTGATATCCCTAGTCAATTTCTCTTGAACTATGTTTTTGAGATTAATTCTTAGTCATATTTCCTATAAAACCATTGACTAATTGAACTGTAGTTGACTAAGATTAATTTCAAAGAGGAAAAAACCTCAATAATATCCACGATTGGATTTTCCCCTTCAAATTGGTGTTCCTCGACTCATTGAAAAACCCTGCCCAAATGTATTATAAGGATCCCAACACATCCAATGTTTCTTTAGAATTATTTGGAACTTGGGATACTACTAAAGCTGATGGTTTGGCATCAAATTTTATTTCACTTGGACTTCATCCAAGTCACCAAACATACCCTTCTAGGAACAGTGCATGGAAAAACTATAGAAACATTGGAAACAAGGAATGTGCTTATCTCTTAATAAAAGAAAACTTGATTGACCCCATGGATCTTCTATTATGCCATCCATCTCAAACCAAGGCATGTCCAAATAAACCATACCATGTCTCAAAGACCCAGCTTTATCTTACTATATAAAGCTTGCAAGCACCAGAAATAATTAGAGTTTCGATTGTTTCATGTGGACCACTGCCTCATCTACTTACTACACAAATGACAAAGTCTAAATTCTTCTACATTTAGTCCAATCTATGGACATTTTTCAACTCATTCCAAATTCTTTCACTTCTCTCCAAATTTTCTCAAGTGTGATGGAGAATTCTTGAATGGATCTAATAATTTTATTTAATACCAACTACCGTAGAAGTGATAGTGGTGAAGAGCATCAACTACCACAACTAGATCCGATACCACTTTTCATCAAAGTTACATGGTGAAGAGCACCAACTAGCACAACTAACTCTGATGCCCCCTATCATGGAGCTACTGTTTACTCATATTTCTTTTCTCTAACTTCATTCCTCCCTAAGTCATTATGGCATTTGAGGTCATGCAACAATACCTTTCCTTATCCATAGTGGCTCAACCAACTTGCACCTACTACAACTACATTATGCCTCTTCACTTAAGGTCTACCCACAACTTCACCTTAAGCTACAAATAGTTATATGCCCAACCAAGTCCAACAAACTTAGTTCATCCAACAATATGCATGCACCCAACATTATACACATACTATTCACAATACATAACCAATTAATAATAGTGTAAGGAACATAAAAATCCAATTAACATACAAAATTTACAATACACCATCCTAGGTCGAGCTCAAACCTCGATCTATCAAATTTCTTAATCTGTATTAGGTCCTTCATATTAAATGATTAAAAAAACTGCATTTAGAAATTTACTCTAGTTTATGTACTTATATAGTTATTTCATTTTTATTTAATTTAATTTTAATATATATATGTTTAATGTATTTGAACTATGGAGCGCCTCACTACTCTCAATGCAAACACAAGTATGGGTAGAACCCAAGGTAGGTTCATTAAATATTTTATTATATGAAGAATGTTGACATGATACAATAAGGGGTTGTAACCTCTAGCTTGCACCTCAGTTACATATGTACAAATAAATCAAGGAAAGCAACATTATGCCTACCATCTAGAATACTTGCACAATCCAACCCTTGAAGTTTTCACAAGTTTGTCTCCTACATGGCATATGTCACTCTATCTCAATAAGGAAGTGCAAGTTCGTTCATTATGCCCAACCTTGAACTTGGCACAATTGCATACCTCCTTGCACTTCTTGAGAATGATTTAACATTTCTTGTATGTATACCTTCACATTGAGGCATCCTCTTGTATATATGATATATTATACACATTCTGAGGTGGATCTAAGTGTCATTGAGCCATTTTAATCTCCTTTGATGACTTTTCCATCATTTGTTCTATTGAATCATTGCAACATGTGTTGGGGCCACCTAGTTTTTCCCAAGTAAGTGTATGCCATCATGTCTTATTGATCATCCTATCTGACATAACCCACGTTATTTGAACTGTCCCTTGGCATCTAATCCATCTCAAGTTGTCCAAAGGAAACTTTTTGCACATGACTCAATTGGCCTAATCATCTCACGGGATCCTGACTTGTTTGAGTCTACATTATTATGCCCAATTTGCTCAAGTTGATATAACTGCACCTAAGTGCTCCCAAGAAATTAAGTGCATGTGCATCCAAAAAAATGTATGCCTGATAGTGTACACTTGACGAGTGTTCCTATGATTGCATTTCAAGACAGCTTGTGTCTCAATCCATTTCAATTGCTTATTATATCCTTGAAGTCTATCCTTATAAAGTCTAGGCCCTCATGTTATCAAGCCTTCTTCTTCTATTTATTTTGTCATTGTCATGCCAAATGCATGTATATAGACAATGTTTCCCACAACAATCTTCTTTGCCTTTGTCCAAGTTCTTTTCCAAACTTCTTTTGATGTGTTTGACTTAGTGCCAATTACCACAATCGATAAGCCTCGTTTGTCTACATGGGCATCTGACTTTGTCTATAATGCACCTTACCAATGGGCCAAGGTGCACAACTTGTTTGAGGTGCACCTTGCTAATAAGGCAAGGAGTCTAATTATTGAAGGTGCACCTTAGCAATGGGCAAGACACACATGGTGAATTCATCTAAGCATCATCTATTTGATATGTCCATCTATACCAACCATGGCCACTAAGGAGATCATGTAGAGGCAGTGTCGCACGCCACTCAAGTTGAAGGCCTTATAGAGATTATCAAACAGAAAAAAAAGGAAGTTGAAAGAATTTGGAACTCTATAAAACTTAGATATTCTATGAAGACCAAAAGGAAAACCAAAAATGTGTTAGTAATTTGGTTTTATTTTGTTATGAATGCAAGACTCAAATTCATACATATAATCTTTATACGAATATTTAACGTAGAGTGATATGTTGGACTCATTTAGATTGAGAATTAGAATCAAATCTTGCAACTACCGATATCACAAGTATATTAAACAGCTACCATAGCTTACATCACAGAAACGGAGACATCACGTAATAAGCAGATTTGTTTATCCTACTTTCACAATATTTCTTAGGCAAGGCGTCGTACCCATCGGTAAACGTTGACCGCTTTTGTATCCTGTAATCGGGTCATCTGCACATGGGGGGCTTAGAATTGCGAGAGTTTTACTATCATTGAAGACTCGGGAGTCGCTTCTTATAGGCGACATTTAAGCCTATACTTTCACTACCGCCTCTACTTTTTGTTTGATGGATGACCAAAGGCCTCTGCTTATCCTTCTCTTGGTCGATTGGTCGTATTTATTTTTCCAAAAAGCGGGAGCTGAAATTATGTTTTTCTAATTTATAATTTATTTTAAAGGGATGGTTTGCCGATGTAGAGAACTTGATATTGACGAGATATAGACAGGTGGGGTGAATACGGGGCAATTTTTCAGCTATAAGCTTTTCATATGGGTCAACAGGTTACCTTTGGAACCTTTAATCATTTTTCAAATTCGTAGTTTGTAGTCATTTTGATTTAAGTGCAATTTCCAATCAATTTGATTTTCAAATATTATTGTCAAATATGTACCTGGTCAAGTATTTGTTATTTTTGAAAAAAAAAAATCTAAATTTTCTTCCAATGATTTTCATAGAGAGTTTTCGCATTCTAAATAAGAGAGCCAGCAAAGTTTTCGAACTCCAAAGAGCGACAAGAAGCTGTCCAAGTTAAAGCACTAAGGTACAGGATAAGACCAAAGAATAATTTTTTTTATTAACCAAATTAAAGCACAAAGGTACATGATAAGACCAAGAATAAGAATTTTTTTATAAACCCAATTGCATTCAAGATATTTAGAAATGAAGCGATTGAGTTTGTCCAAGCACTTCTTCTGGTGTTTTGCGCGTGTTTAATGATTTTGTTGCTGGAAGTCACGATATCGGAAAAGCTCGGCCGTGTGGTTAATGATTTTGTTGCTGGAAATCTGGTTATCGGAAAAGTTCGGCGGTGGGTTTCATGATTTTGTCGCTGAAAGTTAGGTCAATGTCATTGATTTTATGATGTTGATTGCTCCATTGGTAAAAATGCCAAATATAGCTAGCAAGCATTGCATTGGTCGTGGTTGGCAACGGTATAGGTTTCCTCTTCCTCATTTTCTTCCGTCAATTTTTTTTAAATTGTTATTTTTGTTATTATGTTCTATTTGATTTTATATAGTATATGTTTTTGTTTTGAGTTTGAAATACGTTTTAAAATTATTTTTATTTGGTTAAAAATTTGAATAGGTTAACCATCCAAAACACAAAAGACACAAAAAGGCATCTCATTCATCCATTATTTAAATTTAAAAAAATATGTATTTTTATTAATTTGTTTGATGTAAATATAAAATATTTTTTAATTAATCAAATTTTTGTATTTTGATTTTGTAAAATTTTTAATTCTAATTTAATCATAAAATACAATTCAACTAAGTAATATATATTTCTTTTATATTTTATATTAAGATATAAAAAAATGGAGAAGGGCACCATTAAGAGAACCAGGGTTTTTGTTGTGTTTGCATCCTTTGGAGTTGTCATCAACCTTTAGATTGTCATTGAGTCTTTAAACAACTCTGCGTTTGGAAAGCTACTGCAACGATGGTTACAAAGTATGTGCGCATTAGAGGCTTCAGATTGTTGTTGATATTGGAAATAATGCTTCCATGTCATGCAATTTGTAGGTTTTCATCATGAGTTTTTAGGTGCCAATCTAGAAGTCATTGTTTTCCTATGTATGAGGTGTAATAGCCATCTAGATGTGTTGTAGCCAGTGATTTATATACTATAAATATGTAACCATTGAGATCAATAAAATACAATGAGTGTGATTTGTGTTATGTATGCAATCTCTTGGCCTTTTCCATTTTTTTCCTAACATAGTATCGGAGGGCAGGTCATGAGTTCCATACACACTCGGCTCCCGCTGGGAGAGATTGTTAGACATTGGATAAACCAATGTTCCCCGTGTGTTTCACAACATGGACTAACCACCTCTCGTGGATCCTTATCTCTAGCAGTGTGATCGTTGACTAAATCCTATGGGTTTTGGTCTAATGACAAAAATAATTACCAACAAATGATATGAGAGCATGAGAACTTGCTCTGACTTGATTCCTAAGGCCCAAAAGATATGAGAGATCCTTGAATGTTATTGTTTTGTACATATATAGATTAATAGAGTTGTATGCGAGCTTATTTCTGTTGTGAACTTTATTTCTCCTTGTTTAAATCTGTGTGTGAGAGCTCTGTTTTGTAGATCTATATGCAATGGATATCTAGCATTCCTATCTTTTCATGCGAGCCTTCAATTAAATTTGAGGAACTGGTATTGGTCTAAATCATTCCCATATTTCACCTCTGAACCGAGCATGATAGTGTGCACTCCTGCAACTTCAAAAGAAGTTCGCCATGTTGTCATTATTGTCGTGGAAGAAAAATGGTGGGAAAAGATAAATTTGGATGAATAAGTCCTATCTCCAAATAAAAGGCATTGATGTTTGAAAAAGGAAAAAAAAGAGAATCGTGAATAGAACTTGAAGGAGCTCCACACGTTTGGGATAATTTAATGGAGGAGATTTCCTCTTCGTTGGCTTCTGCAAATCAATTTAAGGAGCATTTAATTGTCAAACTCCCTTTCGGGAACACTTTTGTCTGCTGGATCTGGTATGAAGCAGCTTACATCGAAAGCCACGCTTGCATTGTTGCCAAACTTATTACTGCTGCTCAACTTGATGCATGTCCTATTCAAGGTCACCAGGAATTAGCTGTTCATGGACGGATTCGTGCAATCATATGCTAGATCATGTGTGAGGAAAAGACGGAATGATCATGATTTCTCTGTTGCGCGTTATTTTCTCATTATCATCGTAACGTGTATTTTAAGCTACCTAAGTGAAACATATCCCAAAGGAGACTGCGCAGCACTATGCTGAGAGTAGAGCTTCGCATCCTTTTGAAGTCAGGGAGAAGCCATAACAGAGTTAGGGAGGCGAAAGGCCAAGATAACAGACTGTGTATTGAAAGGGGCTGAGAGGTCATCCTTTCAAAGGGGCGAGGATGTGTCCGATGAGGATAGCAATGAGTAGAATTCGCATGCATCTGCGTGCTATGATTGAGAACCTGAGCAGGCTTGAGGGAAGGGGGATGGCTACATTACAGGTTAACCATGATGGTCATTAATGGTGATAGATGTGAGGTGATGCTCAGGACATGGTGATGCAGTTCCCGTCCTCTCGTCATCATTTCTAATTATTTGAGTCTCGTGCGAGTGGCTAACGGTTTGAGGATCCGCAACATATGAGGCTTTGCGCAGGAGATCTCTATTTCCCGGGGAGTGTGGGATGTTTTTCAAGCATGTCAATTTTATCACTCACATCTAGGGGGTGCCGATACTTCTAAATAAGAGTGAGGCCATCCTATCTGAGATATTTCTCCTCAACCTGTGTAAGGGTGGAGTAATGTAGCTCACAGTTTCTTTCCACCCCCTTGTTCTTCAAAAGGTTTGCAATAGAGTTGGTTGTCCTATGATCGTGACCAAAAGTGATGTCTTTTTGGTTGTGAATCAACAGTTCCAACATCTTGAGCTTATGGGCAAGTCTCCAGCTGTTTGAAACTTTTGAGGAAGCCATACCTTGGAGGATTCTTCTAGTAGCCATACTTATGACTTTTGAATCTCCCTCCATTTCCAGAGGGAAGTAGTGAAATTCGATGGAAATTTGTATACCCTGTATTAGCCCTTCCAGCTCCACTAAATTATTATTGTCCCAAAATATGTTCCCGTAATAAATTCTAAGAGGATCTCCTTGAGAGTTCCTGATAATGCCTCTGAATCCACCATTACCAGGGTTTCCTTTAGACACTCCATCAAAATTGCATTTGAAGAAGCCATTAGAGGGGGGGGACCATTTTTTTGGAGCAGGGGTTCTACCAGTGCTTCTAGGATTTATTTCCATGGGGGTGTTTGTACTCATTTTTTAGTTGTTCCATATGTGGCATTTCACTACAGAGGGGGGGAGGTCCTCCTGACTCTAAGTGTCTAAGGCCAAAGTTTCAGAGAGTTTGTTGTGGATGCTCTCACAGAACTGATAAGGAGTGGAAACCTTCTCCTTGAAGATGCATCTATTTCATTCCTTCCAGATGTTCCAGATGAGGATGCCAAAAATTATCTGCCATAATCTACTCAGGAGTGTGCTAGTATAAGGGTTGTCCTGCCAGCTGCTGATGGTGTTAATGATGTTTCCCCCTGTGCAGTTGTAACGTCGACATAAGACCGCTATTATATCCCACAAGAAATTGGCAGTAGGGCATTGGTCCAATAGTTGGTCGGTGGTTTCCAAGTTATCCTGACATAAAGGGAATCTAGAGGGCCCTACAAACCCCCTCTTCAAAATATTCTCCCAGGTGAGGATGCATCGTTTACCAAGCAACCACAAGAATGTAGCTATTTTAGGCCACAGATTGGCCTTCCATATCTTTTTCCAAACAAGGTCTGCTAGGTGGGGGTTCTGCTGATGAAGAATGTTGTAAGCTTCCTTGGTTGAGTAAGTTTTGTTGGGCATATGCCCCCAGCACATAAAACCTAATATTAATATTCATATATTAGCATATTAATGTTATTCAACTTAATAAATTTTAATTAATACAATATTAAATTTAATATAATATTAGTTTTATTATATTATAGTATATATTAATATATCATGATACATATTATCTATAGATATATATGTGAGGGAAGAACAAATACAAAGTGATAGAGGTGGAGAGAGAGAGGGAGTGAAAGAAAGGAGGGGATAGGGAGAGATAGAGAGATGGATCTAGAAAGATATAAAGGGAGGGAAAGAAATACATAGAAAAGTGGAGATGGAGAGAGAGTGTGTATGTTTGGGGTGAGATAAAGAGACAAATAAGGAGATATGGAGAGAAGGAGAGAGGAGAGAGGGAGGGAGATAGTGACAAAGTTGGAGAGAGAGAGAGAGAGAGGGAGAGAGAGAGAGAGAGAGAAGGAGAGAGGAAGGAAGAGAGAGAGGGGGAGGTAGGAAGAATGGAATGAAGAGAGAAAGGTGGAGAGAGTGAGACGGAGTGATAAATGAAATGGAGAGAAAATGGAGAGAGGAAAGAAGAAGAAAAAAGGGATAGAAGGGGGGAGAGAGGGACAAATGGAAAGAGAGAGATGAGGGAAAGATAGATATATATGGCGAAAGAATGTGTATGTTTTGGGTTTGATATAGAAAGAAAATAGAGATAGATAGGCAGATAGAGATATTTATGGAAGGTGAAGAGAGGGAAGAAGAGAGATATATAGAGAGGGAGAGATAGATAAACATGGATAGAGAGAGTGTGTGTGTTTGGGGGGATGATATAGGGAGATAAAGAAGGAGTGATGGAGGGAGATATAGATATAAATGGAGGGGGGATAGAGAGAATAATATTTCTTGCACTAGATGCATTGATTTAAGTGTATATTGTGATTTCTAATCATATTTGATTTCTTGCATTGAAGGAGATAAAATAAATTAGAGGGGAGAGGAGGAATGAAGAGAGATAGAGAGAGAGAGAGAGAGAGAGATAGAGAGATGGAGGGGGGAGAGAGGGGGAGAAAGAGAAGGATGGAGGGAGGGATAAAGTTATAGGTTTGGATGGGAGAGAGAGAGAGTGAGAGAGACAGAGATGGGGGGAGAGAAAGGGACAAAGAGAAAGGATGAGAGAGAGGAGGAGAGAGGGAGGGAGAGATATAGAGAGAGACACACAGAGAGAGAGGATGAGGGAGGAAGGGATAAATATTTGGAGATGTAAGGGGAGAGATGAAGGGAAGAGGAAAGATATAGAGAGAGAAAAGTGGAGAGAGAGAGAGGTAGTGACAAGGAAGAGATAAAAAGAGTGTGTGTATGTTTAGGGGTGAGATAGAGAGACAAATATTGAAATATGGAGGGAGATGGAGGGTGGAGAGAGGGAAGAATATTTCTTGCACTAGATACATTGATTTTAGCGTACATGATGATTTCTAATCCTATTCGATTACTTGCACTAGATTCATTGATTTTAGTGTAGTTGTTGATTTCTAATCCTATTTGATTGTTTGCAGTAGATGCATTGATTCTAGTGTATAAGGTTTCTAATTATATTGGATTTGTTTCACTAGATGCATTTATTTCAGTGTGTAGATGGTTATTTAGAATATGATTTGATTTCTTTTAGTAGATGCATTGATTTCGTTGTAGGTGGTGATTTATAGTCCTATTTGGTTGTTTGCACTGGATGCACTGATTTCAATGTAGATGTTGATTTCTTTCTCTAGATGCATTCATTTCAGTCTAGATTTTTTTTCTAATATTATTTGACTGCTTGCATTAGATGCATTGGTTTCAATATAGATGTTATTTTGATTTGATGTAACATGATGTATGATGGCCCATTAATTTGAAAGTGATTGGATTAATAGTGTGATTGATTTTAGTTTAAGCATAAAAAATATATTGATAATGTGCATTGTTTTTTGTGTTATAGTAATTAAAAATGTTAATATTGGAGAACAAGAGAGAAAAGGCAAGATGTTTACTACAATAGCTCAAGTTAATGATTTGAAAGGTTTACAATTTCAACAACACTTTTCATATAATCAATATGGAAATATAGAAAAACTAACGGGGGTGAAAATAAGAAAAATAGAAGAAAATAGTTTGAGAAAGGTGACCCAATCTAAAATTTCAACGAGGAGCAGGGAAGTTCGAGCCCTAGGTTCTCACATAGGTCATTGGTTATTCAAAATAAGTGGTTGAAAACCCCCTTGTGTCGCTCCAACTCATCTACGGTTGTCTATGAAACCGCAGTTGGAGACCTTTGAGAAGAATCACTCAGAGGAGTGCAAGGCCTTGATAGAAGATCTGACCCAGATCCAGTATGTATAGTGTAATTTGAGGGAACATGTAGTGGTGGTGTTTTATTGGCATGCCAATATCCTGGAGAAACTAGTGTAGTTGGAAGCATCATTGGTACACCTAGAGAAACGTGTTGCCTTCCTTCACCGTCCTCCCGGTCCACTGAGGATTGGGCCAGATAATCCTAATTTTTCCACTTTAGATGAATCACTATGTCCCTTTCTGTTTTGTTTATTTTGATGTGTTTTTACATCCTTTACCCTCAATATTGTGGTAGAATGACTTGTTTATTTTTTGGAATGTTTGTCATGTTTGGTTGGCTCTAGTAAAAAAAATTAGTCGAGGTGAGAAAAATGGAATTATCTGGAATATCTATGTAAATATTAACATTTTTAGTCAATAGAAGGTTCTAATTTATAAAAATAAAATTGTATTATTGTAGTATTTTATATCATGGTGAAACACATAGATGATGATTTATGTGTGGTGTACATAAGTGTTCCCAGAAAAAATATAGAACAACACTGATACAATTTAAGTTTATTTATTATTAATGACCTTATAATAAGTCTAAATGAACCTAATTTACTAAAAATCTCCTTAAAATGAGTATAAATCATCATTCACAGAATATGAAAAATGTTACCCAATGTTGCAATGTGCCAAACATTGACACTAGAATGGTGATATTCACCGAATATCATAATGCAAAAAAATTGCAGAACATCGCAATGTGACAAACACTATGAGATGAAAGTGGAAGGAATTTTCAAAACACATTGAACATTACCAACTGCAATAGAAAAAAAAAAGGTTGATATACATCACTGTAACATTGTAATGAATATTGATCGACCTCATAAAATCACCAACATATTGGAACATTAAATTATGACATAGTTTACTTGACATCACAATGTACCACATATCCCAACATCTCATTGTGGAAGACATTACCATTGTTAGAATGTGCTGAGTATTACATGATGTTGTACTATGTTCAACAAAAACTGTTACCATAATTGATGAAAATAACTTAGTGACGTAATGTGAAAAACATATCTTGACATTTCATTTGAACATAATCCCTTACCAAACTTACCTTTTGATGCAATCAAACATATATATTAAACATTCCATTGTGGCAAATCTATGACATCACAATATGAGAAACATTTCCCCATATCAAAATGTGAAGAATACAATCCAACAATAGTCAAACATCAACAAGAATTATCAAATATGGTCATACATAGTCAATCAAAGACAACCATGGTCAACAATAAAGAACCTAGACAACCATGGTTAGCCATAGTCAATATGGTCAAAACATAGTCAACCATGGTCAGCATGGTATCTTTGGCTAACCATAGTTAACCATGGTCTTCATGGTTTTTATGGTCAACAATTATCAAATATGATCACCCATATTCACCCATTATCTATTATTACCATATAGAATGAAATATAGTCGCTTATCCAAAACCATGTATAACATTGGACAACCATTGTCAAACATTGCTAGCCATCATTAAATTCAGTCAATCATGGTTAATAATGGTTAAGCATAATCTATGATAGTCAAATACGGTAGACCATTGTCAAAGAAAGAAAAACATAGTATGTATTATTTAAACATGGTTAACCATAGTGAAGAATATTTAAATATAACCTAACGTTGCCATGTAACAAACATTAGAATGTCATAATGTGAAAAGAATATCATTTCAAAATATCATAATAAGTCAAACATAAGCTAATGTCGCAGTGATGGATATGGTTCAACCAGCACATATCCATGGTTTCCTATGGTTGCAAGGAGCTCCTGACATGGAAAGACTTGATTGGTCAAATGATTGTGATTTGCAACATGCAAAGAGATTCTTTGACAATTATTTAACTGCATGGAATCCACGTTAAATACATCGTCACAATATAATGGTTCTAAGAAGTCTCAATGACGACCCTTGCTTATTGAATATTGATCATATTTTCTCTTGCAATCCTCATAATGATTATGAATAATTGTTGAACCATGTCCAAAGGCACACAAAGTGTAGTTTAGATTCTTGTTTGGGCAAAAAGGGTACTATTCTCGCTTGTCGGTACAATGCTCCATGGGATCTTTCTAAGGAATCAAGATTTTTCATAGATGATCAAGGAAGAAAAAAATATGACCAAACAAGAAATGATGATAGGCTTAATATACATAACATTGACCTTCTAACAATGTTGTGTGAAAATGTTGATTGCCAACTAGTGCTTTCTCGGCATGCTGTCCTGAAATATATTGCTAAGTATGCATCAAAAGTAGAGAAAAGGTCTGAAATTTATCATGATATGTTAACTAGAATTTCCAATTCTATTGCCTTTGAGGATCATGCTTTATGTGCTTACATAAGGTTTCTTGCAGAAATAATTATTGAACGTGACATTGGAGCACAAGAAACATGCCATATGTTGCTTAAGCTACATCTTGTTATTTTTAGTCGTAAATTTGTTTCTTTAAATGTTGGAAGAAAGGATTTCAGGAAAATATCAGGGGATGGCATGCAATGTTCATCTGAAAATACTTTTGTTCAACATTATCAGAAAAGGCCTTTTTTCCTTGAACATCTATCTTTGATAGAAACAACAAGATCTTGTGCATTTGATAGCAAGCGTAAAAAATATCCCTGGAAGCCTAGATATTTTCATGCGATTGTTCGGGTATGGCCATAGTTTTATTCTATTCCTAGTGAAGGTTTAGAGGAATTTGAAACCTTTTGTTGGACATAATTTCTCTTGTACAATCCATTTTGTGACATTTCCGTGGAGATTGGGCTTTTAGCTGAAATTATTGTTGAAAATTGGAGGAATTTACGATATCGAGCATGGCATGTTGATAAAAATCCATCAATTATTGAAAATATTGAAGATGGAGAAGATGGTGATTTTAATAACGAGGAAATGAATCTTGAAGATGATTTTCAAGAGTGGCAAATTTTCTTTCGCTTGGTTCCACCAAGTAATGTCAATGTTTTTGATCTTCACACCCTTGGTCGAAGGGATTTTGATGTATCCTTTGACTAGCAAAGTACAACTATTTTTTATGATGTGGCCGAAGAAGCTATTAATTTTATAAGGAATGGAATATCAAGGGGTGATATTCTTGACCTTTCAAATAGAACATTTGCCTCTCCAGATTCATTGGCAGAAAAACAATGACTTTATTTTGAAATTTTTTTAAGGCATTTTGCTAAATATGAGATTCGTGAAGCTCTTATCATGATTTTTCAGGGCACTGCAGGCACTAGAAAGTATTTCCTTATCCATTGTATTTCTGAAGCTCTTTCTAATCTGTCAAGTAATGGAAAAATCCCTTTGCTTCTTCTTGCCCCAACAGGAATAGCTTCTTTTAATATACATGCAAAAACAATACACTCTGCTTTGAAAATCCTAATTAAATATATGAAACCACTACAGGGTCAATCACTAGCAATATTCCAAGAAGAAATGAGGCATATTCGATATATATTGATTGATGAAATGAGATTTTTAGGATCAAGGTTATTCATGCAAATAGATGCTCAATTACGAGAAGCATTTCCAGAGAAAAAGAATTGTCCTTTTGGTGGTAGATCCATCATCCTTGTGGGTGACCTTGGCCAGCTACCTCCAGTGAGAGATAAGCCTTTGTATGCAGGTAATACAACAGGGAAAGTCTCGTGGAAAAAATTCAACATTGTTGTCACTCTTAACACAATATTTCACCAACATGGGACTAATGAGAAACAATCTTATTTTCATAGAGTCCTCAATAGCATAAGAAACTTAGAACTTGTTCTTGATGATTGGGAGTTTCTTATGTCACGAACTGATATCAGGTTGCATCCTAGAGAAAGGGATTTATTTAATGCAGCAGTTCACCTGTTTCCAACAAATAATTTGGTCTTCTTCCATAATAGGCATATGTTGAAATCATTAAATTCTCCAATTGTACGATGTATTGCTATGAATTCAAGGCGTTTATAAATCAGTGGTGCTGATGATGATAAACTGGACCGTGAAGTTTTGTTGTGTCGTGGCCAACGTTTTATGTTGATATGTAATTTGTGGGTTGAAGCTGGTTTGGTGAATGGTGCACTTGGGTATGTGAAGGAAATATTTTATATGCCTGCCTCTAAGCCACATGAGCTTCCAATGTTCACAACTGTTATTTTTGATAAGTATGTTGGTATTCCGTTTGATGCAAGAAATCTAAACATTTTACCTATCGCACCAGTGATAATAGGAAATCGAAAACAAATTCCTTTAAATATGGCATGGGTTCTTACAATTCACAAGTCACAAGGTTTGACTTTAGAATGAGCGTCAATTGATATCAAGAATAAAGAGCAGCAAGACCCGACCTTCACAGCCATATCAAGAGTGAAATCAATAGATGGTTTGCACATTGCACCACCTTTCTCTTATCAGCATTATGCTAAGATGAAAAATAGTGCATATGTTACAATTAGGAGGAAATAAGAGGAGAGATTAAAGTCCATATCGTTATGACATTCAACTATTGATACTTTTAGCTCTTTATAGATTTTTTTTTTTTAATTTCTTTTATTGTCCTCTTTATTTACTTTTAATATAATAATGCTTTTGATATATTAATGAGATGAATACATTCACCAAATTCATAGTAGTATTATGGAATGTTATTTATATCGTTTTTCGTGTTGTTTAATTTTCTTATTTTTTTTAAGTGGTTGTTGTTATTTTTCTTACAATCAACCATTCAGAGATAAAAAACCAGTTATATCACTGTGACATGTAACTAATAGTATTGTGACATATTTATAAAATGTTTTTTAATTGTTTTTATTGTCCTCTCTATTTTCATTTAGTGTAATAATTATTTTCATGTATTAATGAAATGAATACGTTGATGAGATCCAATATAGTAATATATGAGAAATTTCTTACATCGTTTTTCATGTTGTTCAATTTACCTCCTTTTTTTTAACTTGCTATTGTTCTTTTGTTTACAATAAACCATTTAGACATATACAACCAGTTATATGAGCCAATCATTAAAAATCAAGATTGAATTCCATATCCGTATGTCATGAAACTAAAAATATCGATCAATGTGGTTTGCTAAATATGTTGTGGTTTAGTTCAATGACAACATATTTATATTTGATAATTATATTAAACTAAAATTAATATATACATTGACATTAATTTAAATACAAATATAGAATTACTAACATTATTAATATTTCATTTTAAACATTAAGTTTAAAAATTTGTGATTTCTTGTTGATTATTGTAATAGGGGACATATCACTCATTTCATCTGTACAATATGTATTTCTAATTATTCTGCTATATTATTTCTAACGAGGCATATATATATATATATGCCTAGATGTTTCTATCACTTTGTGTATTAATTTTTATTTTGTCGTTTTTCCTTTCAAATGCAGATATGGATAATAATGATGGAATCTATTATAATCAAGCGGTGGCAAATATTTCTAGACCGATAAGTTTTCTTTCTTATATTCGGAACAAGCTCGATAGAAAACATGGCTTCCATCCTACTTATATTGATGAGCATCTTCGTGTGCTAGATGAAATGAAAATGAATGTAAATTACTTGTTGCATGTGTACATGAGGGAGGCTGGGAGAAAAACAAGAAGGGATTGGTTGGAAAGCGTTAAGTATCGTGATCATTATCCTGTTGATTTGAATTGGTGATCCTTTTGTGGTCAGTCTAGTTGTGTTATCAAAGAGGCTATTTGATAAATGACATTTGATGGAGAGTTTTGAGTCCATTTCTATAGTGGGATTTCTTTATGTAAAGACAACAAAAAACATATGTTAATTTCAATGTTATTTTTTTGGTTTCATTGATGGCGGAATTGAATATCACTTTAGTTTATTAATTCATTCGATTTATAATATTAACAATCAGTAAGGTTGATTGATCACTTTCAGTTTACCATAATAATAAGCATGTGCCTTTAAAATTCCTCTCTATTTAAAATATTGGGTCGTATTCTTTATTAAGCTATTGTGTTTTTAATATTGTTCCCTTCACGTTATTGGTCCCTTAGGTTATTAATATTTTTCCCTTGGGTTCACCATTCTCTTGGGTATATAATATTAAACCCTTGGGGTTTATTAGTTCTTTTGGTTTATAATATCAATAATCATTTGGGTTAATTATTAGTGTTTATTAATTTCTTCGACTTGAGTATTTTTTTTATTAATTTTATTGATCCTTCGACTTTATTAATTGCTTGAGCTTATTAATAATTTTTGTTTCTAATACTAATTTTTTGGGTTTATAATATTAATAATCCTTTCAGCTTATTGATGTTCTTGTTTTATAATATTACTAGTCCCTTTGGTTTATTGATTTTGTATATTTATAATATTATTATTTCACTGTATTTGTTAATCCATTGGGTTTATAACATTGATTTCTTAATTTTTCGGATTCTTTTGGTTCGTAATATTATTCCCTTCAGTTTATTAAATCCAAATATTGGGGTTTAAATATTTGTCCTATAGTTTAATACTAATGCATTTTCCAATTTCACATTATGAAAAACGTTGACTCAATATGAAAATCAACCATGGGAAACCATTGTTAATTAGCATTAGCCATAGTCGATCAATGTCATCCATGATCAAATGTCACATTCTCACAAATATTGTCTCAATATGAAAATCACCCATGACCAACCATGGTCATACTTGGTCTAACGTCACATTGTGACAACAATTGTCTCAATGTTTAAATCAAGCATGGTGAACCATGTTTATTGCCCTCGGTTTATAATATTAATAATGATTTCACTTTATCAATGATTTTTATTTAAAAAATTGATTCCTAAGATTTATTAATATCTTTATTAATCATGTGAGTTTCTCATTCATTTGCATTTAAAATATTTATTCCTAGCCTTTACTAATCTTTTTTGTTTTTTATATGTATACCTTGGCCTTGTTGATCTCTTATGTTTTTTTTTTTTTTTTCCCTTGGGTTCCCCAATTCCTTTGGTTTATAATATTAAACCCTTGGGTTTATTAGTTATTTTGGTTAATAATATGAATAATCCCTTGTGTTAATTATTAGTGTTTATTAATTTCTTCAACTTGAGTATTTTTTTATTAATTTTATTGATCCTTTGACTTTATTAATCACTTGAATTTATTAATAATTTTTGTTTCTAATACTAATTTGTTGGGTTCATAATATTAATAATCCCTTCGGTTTAATGATGTTCTTTTTTCATAATATTAATAGTCCCTTTGCTTTATTGATGTTTTGTGTTTATAATACTAATATTTCACTGTATTTGTTGATCCATTGGGTTTATAACATTGATTCCTTAATTTTTCGGATTCTTTCGGTTCGTAATATTATTCCCTTCAGTTTATTAAATCCAAATATTGGGGTTTAAATATTAGTCCTAGAGTTTAATACTAACACATTGTCCAATTTCACGTTATGAAAAACATTGACTCAATAAGAAAATCAACCATGGGAAAGCATTGTTAATTAGCATTAGCCATAGTTGATCAATCTCATCCATGATCAAATGTCACATTCTAACAAATATTATTTCACTATGAAAATCACCCATGGCCAACCATGGTCATAGTTGGTCCAACGTCACGTTGTGACAACAATTATCTCAATGTTTAAATCAAGCATGGTAAACCATGTTTATTCCCCTCGGTTTATAATATTAATAATCATTTCACTTTATCAATGATTTTTATTTAAAAAATTGATTCCTAAGATTTATTAATCTCTTTATTAATCATGTGAGTTTCTCATTAATTTTCATTTAAAATATTTATTCCTAACCTTTACTAATCTTTTTTGTTTTTTATATGTATCCCTTCGCCTTGTTGATCTCTTATGTTTTTAATATTTTTCCCTTGGGTTCTCCAATTCCTTTGCGTTATAATATTAAACCCTTGGGTTTATTATTTCTTTTGGTTTATAATATTAATAATCCCTTTTGTTTAATAATTAGTTGATTTTAAAATTAATATTGATTCTTATGCTTTATTAATTTCTTAGGTTTCTAAATTTAAAATATTTATTCTTAGGGTTTATTACTTTCTTCTATTTTTAATATTGATCCCTTGGCCTTATTGATTACTTAAATTTTTGGATTCATTCGGTTCGTAATATTATTCCCTTCAGTTTATTAAATCCAAATATTGGGGTTTAAATACTAGTCGTAGAGTTTAATACTAATGCATTGTTCAATTTCACATTATGAAAAACACTCACTCAATATGAATTTCAACCATGGGAAACCATTGTTAATTAGCATTAGCCATAGTCAATCAATATCATCCATGATCAAATGTCACATTCTGAAAAATATTGTCTCAATATGGAAATCACCCATGGCTAACCATGGTCATAGTTGGTCCAATGTCGCATTGTGACAACAATTGTCTCAATGTTTAAATCAAGCATGGTAAACCATGTTTATTCCCCTCGGTTTATAATATTAATAATCATGTGACTTTATCAATGATTTTTATTTAAAATATTGATTCCTAAGATTTATTAATCTCTTTATTAATCATGTGAGTTTCTCATTCATTTGTATTTAAAATATTTATTCCTAGCCTTTACTAATTTTTTCTGTTTTTTATATGTATCCCTTGGCTTTTTTGATCTCTTATGTTTTTAATATTTCCCCCCTGGGTTCCCTAATTCCTTTGATTTATAATATTAAACCCTTGGGTTTATTAGTTCTTTTGGTTTATAATATTAATAATCCCTTGTGTTTATTAATTAGTTGATTTTAAAATATTGATTCTTATGGGTTATTAATTTGTTAGGTTTTTTAATTTAAAATATTTGTTCTTAGGGTTTCTTACTCTCTTGTGTTTTAAATATTGATCCCTTGCCTTTATTGGTAACTTATGTTTTTAATAATTTTCCCTTGGGTTCACCAATTACTTTCGTTTATAATATTAAACCCTTGGGTTTATTATTTTTTTTGGTTTATATTATTAATATTCCCTCGGGTTTATTAATCTCTAGAGTTTAAAATATTAAATACTATCATTTGTTAAATTCTTAGGTTTTGGGTTTAAACTACGTTAATTTCAATGTTATTTTTTTTGTTTCACTGATGGTGGAATTTAATATCACTTTAGTTTATTAATTCAATCACTTTATAATATTAACAATCAATAAGGTTGACCGATCACTTGCGGTTTATCATAATAATAATCATGTGACCTTAAAATTCCACTCTATTTAAAATATTGGGTCGTATTCTTTATTAATCTATTTTGTTTTTAATATTGTTCCCTTCGCCTTATTGGTCCCTTACATTATTAATATTTTTCCCTTAGGTTCACCAATTCCTTTGGTTTCTAATATTAAACACTTGGGTTATTAGTTCTTTTGGTTTTTAATATGAATAATACGTTGGGTTAATTATTAGTGTTTATTAATCTATTTGGTTTTTACAATTTTTTTTTTATTAATTCTATTGATCCTTCGACTTTATTAATCACTTGAGTTTATTATAATATTTATTTCTAATACTATTTTGTTGGGTAATATTTTTCCCTTGGGTTCACCAATTTCTTAGGTTTATAATATTAAACCTTTCGGTTTATTAGCTCTTTTGGTTTATAATATGAATAATCTCTTGGGTTCATTATTAGTGTTTATTAATTTCTTCAACTTGAGTATTTTTTTATTAATTTTATTGATCCTTCACCTTATTGGTCCCTTAGGTTATTGATATTTTTCCCTTTGGTTGACCAATTCCTTTGGTTTCTAATATTAAACCCTTGGGTTATTAGTTCTTTTGGTTTATAATATCAATAATACATTGGGTTAATTATTAGTGTTTGTTAATTTCTTTGGTTTTTACATTTTTTTAATTAATTTTCTTGATCCTTCAACTTTATTAATCACTTGAGTTTATTAATAATTTTTATTTCTAATACTATTTTGTTGGGTAATATTTTTCCCTTGGTTTCACCAATTCCTTTGGTTTATAATATTAAACCATTGGGTTTATTAGATTTTTTGGTTTATAATATGAATAATCCCTTGGGTTAATTATTAGTGTTTATTAATTTCTTCAACTTGAGTATTTTTTTATTAATTTTATTGATCCTTCGCATTATTTGTCCCTTAGGCTATTAATATTTTTCCCTCGGGTACACCTATTCCTTTCATTTCTAATATTAAACTGTTGGGTTATTAGTTCTTTTGGTTTAAAATATGAATAACATGTTGGGTTAATTATTAGTATTTATTAATTTCTTTAACTTAGTATTTTTTTATTAATTTTATTGATCCTTCAAATTTATTAATCACTTGAGTTTATTATAATCTTTATTGTCAATACTATTTTGTTGGGTAATATTTTTCCCTTGGGTTCACCAATTCCTTCGGTTTCTAATATTAAACCCTTGGGTTATTAGTTCTTTTGGTTTATAATATGAATATTACGTTGGTTTAATTATTAGTGTTTATTAATTTCTTTGGTTTTTATATTTTTTTTATTAATTTTATTGATCCTTCGACTTTATTAATCACTTGATTTTATTAATAATTTTTATTTCTAATACTGTTTTGTTGATGTCTTTTCTGTAGTTGCAATTCCTTTAGTTTATAATATTAAGCATGTGGTTTATTAGTTCTTCTAGTTTATATAATATGAATAATCCCTTGGGTTAATTATTAGTGTTTATTAATTTCTTCGACTTGAGTATTTTTTTATTAATTTCTTGATCCTTCGCCTTATTGGTCCCTTGGGTTATTAATATTTTTCCCTTGGGTACACCAATTCCTTTGGTTTCTAATACTAAACCCTTGGGTTATTAGTTCTTCAGTTCAATATGAATAATACGTTGGAGTTGTTATTAGTGTTTTTTAATTTATTTGGTTTTTATATTTTTATTAATTTTATTGATCTTTAGGCTTTATTAATCACTTGAGTTTATTAACAATTTTCATTTCTAATACTATTTTGTTGGGTAATATTTTTCCCTTATGTTCACCAATTCCTTTGGTTTATAATATTAAACCTTAGGTTTATTAGTTCTTTTGGTTCTGTCTCCTGAATAATCCCTTGGGTTAATTATTAGTGTTTATTAATTTCTTGAACTTGAGTATTTTTTTATTAATTTTATTAGGAAGAGTCCTTCGTCTTATTGATTATAGGTTTATTGATGTTTACTTGATTCCTTAATTCCTTTGGCTTCTAATATTAAACCTTTGGGTTATTAGTTATTTTGGTTTATAATATGAATAATACGTTGGGTTAATTATTAGTGTTTATTAATTTCTTTTTCTTTATATATATATATATATTTTTAATTTTATTGATCCTTCGACTTTCTTAATCACTTGAGTTTATTAATAATTTTTATTTCTAATATTATTTTGTTGGGTAATATTTTTCCCTTGGGTTCAACAATTCCTTTGGTTTATAATATTAACCCTTGGATTTATTAGTTCTTTTGGTTTATAATATGAATAATCCCTTGGGTTAATTATTAGTGTTTATAAATTTCTTCACCTTGAGTATTTTTTTATTAATTTTATTGATCCTTCACCTTATTGGTCTGTTAGGTTATTAATATTTATCCCTTGGGTTCACCAATTCCTTTGGTTTCTAATATTAAACCCTTGGGTTATTAGTTCTTTTGGATTATAATATGAATAATACGTTGGGTTAAGTATTAGTGTTTATTAATTTCTTTGGTTTTTATATATATTTTTTTAATTTTATTAATCCTTCGACTTTATTAATCACTTGAGTTTATTAATAGTTTTTATTTCTAATGCTATTTTGTTGGGTAATATTTTTCCCTTGAGTTCTCTCTCTCTCTCTCTCTCTCTCTCTCTCTCTCTATATATATATATATATATATATATATATATTTCAAGTTAATATATAGTATGTATATAGTTAATATTATTAATATATTATAAGTAAATATATAAAATATTTTGGTAATTTTAATCATAAATATATAATATTTATTTTGGTAAAATATATGTGCTGGGTAGTGGTTATACGCCTATCGGCGTATATCAACCACATTGGTAAATGTGATCGTGCTAGTTATATTATATGTGATACATATTAATTTCAATTATTAAACATATTAAACTATTGTAGCATCTTTATAACGTCTTTATCACCTACATGTAAAATGCTAATGTCATTAAACTCCACCTTGGTTCACTTCATGTGATTGCTCTACATATATGTATTGCATTGAATGTTTAATGTTTGGAGTTCATTTTTGGCACCTTGGCTCTTACGTAAAGGTTGTATGGATTATAATCCATGTGATGGGGCCACATGGAAGGGAACCATATTTTGGACTACACCCTAGCCACGTGATCTTGCTCTTGAGATGGTGGTGATTGATTTTGAGTTGATCAATTTTGCGAATGAACCTTGATACTGTTAGGTTAAATTCTGATCCTTCAGTGAATTGTGTCATTTTCATTTTTCTTGTTCGATAATTGGGATCTGTAACTATTTAGGGAAAATTTGAGAAATAGAAGTTAAAGTCGTGCCATTGCAAGGCTATTTCTATGGTATGGTTTGGTTTGGATGTTTTTTAATGAGAGAATTTTTTTTTTGTTTACTAATCATGAAAAATTTTAAGGATGGAAATTTATCTTAAAGTTTAGAAATTTTGGTGAATTTTAATATGAAAATTGTAAAAATTTTGGTGATACATTTTTAAAGGTATCCAAATTTCTAATGAACATATATAGTCTCTATAATTTTTTGGCTATTTTTAAGATAACATAATTGTATACCATAAAATTTAGGTGAATTAATTTTAGAAAAAATGGAAATTAGTGAATCTTATTTTTGGAAAAACCATAAAAAATTTGACCACCTTCCAATATTAACCCCTAAAATTTTCTATCCTACCAATACAAAAAATTTTGAGCGAACTCATGACCATTTCCTTCCCACATCACTAACCATGTCCTTCCCACATTGATTCTGGCTTTCCTCTAGTTATGATTTTTGACTTGTCTTTAAGTGTAGAGTTAGTATTCTAATTGTCAACGTTTGAATTCTTTGTAGGTGAAAAACAAACTTCTTTCCAAGGTTTGGTCAAAACATCTACACTTTCTATGGTATCCAGCTTCTCACTTCCTTATCATGATTTCTTGGAGGTGACACTTTGACTAGCAACCTAAATATTTAAACCCTAGCTCTTCTTACAAGTGAGGTTTCTTTAGTTTTTGAGTGTATTGAGTGCAACCCCATTTTTCTGCACAATGATGTGGATATTTTTGATTATGAGTTTTGAAGGTAAAAATTGGGTGCTCGATGTGGTTTGATTTATATTTATACCTGTACAATCTATTTATGGTTCGATCATCTAACTGAGAATTATTGTTTCTGCGGATTAACCCTGGACTCTTTACTGGGGTTTCATTCGAATAACACACTCACAGTTCATTGCTAGAAATGGTTTCTTATTATATGTTTAATCTGTTAAGCTCCCTCTCCCAATGTGTGATTTCTGGAAACTGATCTGTAGTTGTTTCCTTAAATTATGGAAACCAACTTTAGTTATTTCCTTAAATTAGGAAATGAACTGAAGTTAATTTCTTTCTTTTTGGGAGCTTCTAAAGTGATCCGTTACTCCCATTGCAGTTATCTAGTCTGTTACTCCCATTACAGTTATCTACCATGATTTTTGGAACACTTAACGAATAGCCAACAAAAGCTTGATGGAATCTTGGCTATAAATTCTTTTTTTTGGTCCCCAAGCTCACTAACTTAATCGCCTCCAGCCTTACACCATCAAGTTAGAGTGAGGAGAGCTTGGGAGTGCCTTCATATTTTCTTTAGTGTTGGTGTTTAGGATGCAGTGCTGTGTAGTGGATACGTTAAGGAGGTTTCGTTGCAGAAAACTGAATGTGGAGAAGAACTCTCGAGGCTCTGGCTGCTGCGTTATAGTTTTATTAAAGTCTGTTTCGTTTCCTTGAAGAATCTGCGATAAACCATTTATTGGATAACTTCTTGGAGCATTGATCTTTGTGCAGATTTCATCTCTGCAAAACTACTGTTTCTACATAGTATAATTCATCAATGGCTGGAGGTATTATTTAATGGGCAATTTTAAGTTTTAAGTTTTAATTTTCGATTTCTTTTAAAGTATTTATTCTGCATTAAGAATCATTATTTTTGCTAACATTTGGTATCAGAGCAAGGTTTTATCTCTGCCTTGGTGATTATAAACATATTTTCAGAATTTTTTGAATTAAATTATTTGGAAATATGTCTAATTTTTTTCTCAATTTTATGATTATAATATTTATTGAGTGCAATTTGAATAATTGTTGTGCAATTTAATTTGCATGAATTAATTATTACTACTCTAGTTAAAATATGCTATTTTGGATGAGTAAAAGAGACCCATCATTAAAAGTTATGCATGAATATTGTAATTTTATTTATGCAAATTATCATTATTCTCATGTCAAGTTAATTTTTTTATTTTTATTTTTAATGTAAATAACTTCTAGTGATCCATATGATTTTAATTGATTAAGAGAATAACCACAACATCTCTAATGAAATAAAATTATATATGCTATGATTGATTAGGATTACATAAAGAATATTTAGACATTAATTGTAATTAATTATATTAAATATAATAAATTTTATCCTACAGGAATTTTTGTTATATTTATGTAACTAATTAGGATAAAATATTCATAACTTACCCACAGGAATTATGAATTAATAGTTTTATCATAAAGTTCAAAACTAAGATAGAATTTATAACAAATTATAATCATAATATACCCTTAGGACTATGAATTAAGTGAATAATTTGATAAATTCTATCATAAATAATAAGTGAACTTTCTTGAAATAAAAATTTAGTCCACATACAAGTTTTATGTCATTAGATTCAATTTTAAGTGTGATTTACATTGGTAAAGCATGAAATTTTATTTAGGCCTCAATTTTAACATAAACATGTGATCTTTAATTTTATGCAGTTGTACAACCTCCAAATTTCTCTGAAATTCGTACTGATATCCCTGAACATAAGGGAGATAACTATAAGGTCTGGAAGGAGAGATTTATCCTTCATTTGGGGTGGATGGACATAGACTATGCTATTAGGAAAGATGAACCACCGGCACTAAATAATACCAACACTGTAGCAGACATCACGCTTTATGAATGATGGGAACGATCTAATCATCTAAGCATGATGTTCATTAAGACTAAAATTTCAGATGGTATTTGTGGTTTCGTTTAACAGCATGAAAAGGTCTGAGACTTGCTGAAAGCCATTGATGATCAATTCGTCACTTCAGAAAAGGCACTAGCAAGCACCCTAATCATGAAGTTCTCATCCCTAAGGCTCACTAGTGTGAAAGGTGTGTGCGAGCACATGATGCAGATGAGGGACACTGTGGCTCAATTGAAGAAACTCGAGGTTCAAATATTAGAGTCTTTCCTGGTGCACTACATCCTGAACACCCTTCCACACCAATACAGACCCTTCAAAATCTCATACAACACACATAAGGATAAATGGTCAATTAATGAACTCATGACCATGTGTGTTCAATAGGAAGAGAGACTGATGATGGAAATGGGAGAAAGTGCAATGCTGACAATGCAAGGAAAGGGAAAATCTCAAGCCAATCGGAAAGGGAAAGGAAAAGTACCTCCCCAAGCCGATATCAAGAATGATTCCAAGTGTTTCTTCTGTAAAAAGAAGGGATACATGAAGAAGGAATGCGCCAAATTTCAAAAATGGCTTGCAGACAAAGGTAATCCAATCTCGTTTGTTTGTTATGAATATAATATGGTTAATGTCAATATTAAAACTTGGTGGATTGATTCTGGATCAACAATTCACATTTCGAATTCCTTGCAGGGTTTGCAAAACCTAAGGAAGCTGGTGGGAAGTGAGCAAAGCATCTTATTAGGAAACAAGATGGGCTCGCATCTGGAAGCTATAGGAACATGCTATTTAACTTTAAGTAGTGGTTTTGTTTTAGAATTAGAAAATACCTTTTATGTTCCAAGTTTTTATAGAAACTTGATTTCAGTTTCAAGGCTTGTACCTTTTGGATATTCCTTTAACTTTTCAGAAACATCCTTCAATTTATTTTATAAATTTGATTGTGTTCGTAATGGTATTTTTTCTAATGGTTTTTACTGCATTAATTTACAAAACAATGTCACTTATGATTCAATGTATGTTCACACTGACACTAAAAGATTTGTTATTAATGAAAATTCCTCTAAATTATAGCACCGGAGACTAGGACATATCTCCATATAAATAATTAAAAGATTGATAAATGAAGGGGTACTTAATACTCTAGATTTTACTGATTTTGAGACTTGTGTGGACTGCATAAAGGGAAAGAAGACCAACAAGTCAAAGAAAGGTGCCAATAGAAGTTCAGACATATTAGAGATCATACATACTGATATATGTAGTCCAGACATGGACTCACATGGTCAGAGATACTTCATCTCTTTTATAGATGATTACTCATGATATATGTATCTCTACATGCTTCATAAAAAGAGCGAAGCATTAGATGCCTTTAAGATCTTTAAGGTTGAGGTAGAGAATCAATGCGGAAAGAAAATTAAGATTATGAGATTAGATAGATGTGGAGAATATTATGGTAGATACACAGAAGATGGACAAGCACCTGGGCCATTCGAAAAATTTCTTCAAGAGCATGGGATTGTTTCCCAATACACCATGCCTGGTTCACCCGACCAAAATGGTGTAGCAGAAAGAAGAAACCGAACATTATTGGACATGGTGCGGAGTATGCTTAGTAGCTCCAATCTTCCTAAATCATTGTGGACTGAAGCACTTAAGATGACAGTGTATACATTAAACCAAGTTCCAACCAAGGCTATTCCTAAAATGCCATTTGAATTATGGAAAGGTTGGAAACTGAGTTTGTGACATATGCGCGTTTGGGGATGCCCATCTGAAGTGAGAATATATAATCCACAAGAGAAGAAGCTGGACCCAAGGACCATTAGTGGGTATTTCATTGGATATGCTAAAAGGTCTAAAGGTTACAAATTTTATTGTCCATCTCACAGCACTAGGATTGTGGAATCAAGAAATGCAAAGTTTCTTGAAAATGACTTGATTAGTGGGAGTGCTCAAACCAGGAACATAGTTTCTGAGAAGGTTCATTTAGAATATCAACCTTCCACCTCGAGTGATAGATTGGTTATTGTTCACAACACCCCTTAAGTACAAACTGGTGTTGAATGACCAATTGTTGAAGTTCCACAAGCTGCTGACGACATTCTAGTAGATCAGATAGTTCAAGAATTGCCAAGAATTTTTGAACAACAAGTTGAACCACATACTTCTCAGGAATATGGTGGTACAACATTAAGAAGATCTACTATACCAAATATATCAGCAATAGCTGATGATTATATTGTGTCTCTGCAAGAATCTGACTACAATATTGGAGCCGAAAATGATCTCGAGTCTTTTTCACAAGCCATGAGTTTCAAAGAATCATAATTATGTTACGATGCCATGAATTCTATGAAGAGTAACGAAGTCTGGGATCTTGTTGAGTTTCCTAATGGTGCAAAATCCATTGGATGTAAATGGTTCTTTAAGACAAAGAAAGAATCATTGGGAAACATTGAGAGATACAAGGAAATATTCGTTGCAAAGGGATTCACTAAGAAAGAAGGAATCGATTATATGGAGACTTTCTCTCCTGTATCTAAGAAAGATTCTTTGCATGTTGTTATGGCATTAGCAGCCCATTTTGACTTGGAGTTGCACCAAATGGATATGAAAACGACATTTCTCAATGTAGATCTAGAGGACGAGCTTTGCATGAAACAACTTGAAGGATTCTCCTCTAGTGATGGTGAGCAATTGGTTTGCAAGCTCAAGAAATCATTATACGAATTGAAACAAGAATCCCGCCAATGGTATTTGAAATTTCATAATGTAATTTATTCTTTCAGTTTTGTAGAAAACATTATGGATGAATGTATATACCTAAAAGTCAGTGGGAGTAAAATCTGTTTTCTTGTTTTATATGTGGATGACATTTTTCTAGCAACCAATGATAAGGGTTTGCTACATGAGGTGAAACAATTCCTCTCTAAAAATTTCGATATGAAGGATATGGGTGAGGCATCTTATGTCATTGGCATTAAGATCCATAGAGACAGATTTCGAGGCATCTTGGGTCTATCTCAAGAAACCTATATTAATAAAATTTTAGAGAGATTTCGGATGAAGGATTGTTCAGCAAGTGTCGCTCCCATTGTGAAAGGTGATAGGTTCAATTTGAACCAATTCCTGAAGAATGACTTTGAAAGGGAAAAAATGAAGAACATTCCATATGCTTCTGCTGTCAGAAGCCTAATGTATGTTAAAGTCTGCACAAGACCTGACATTGCATTTGTTGTGGGAATGTTGGGATGATATAAGAGTGATCCAGGTTTAGACCACTGGAGAGCTGCAAAGAAAGTAATGAGGTACATTCAAGGAACCAAAAATTACATGCTTATGTATAAACGGACAGACAATTTGGAAGTAATTGGCGACTCAGATTCTGACTTTGCTGGATGTGTTGATTCATGCAAATCAACATCAGGATACATTTTTATGATGGCTGGTGGAGTTGTATCATGGAGGAGTGCCAAGCAGACCTTGATTGCCACTTCCACTATGGAAGCCGAGTTCGTCTCCTATTTTGAGGCTACTTTACAAGGTATATGGCCTAAGAGTTTCATTTCTGGGCTTAGAATTGTGGATTCTATTTCTAAGCCATTGAGAATGTATTGCGAAAATTCAGCTCCTTTTTTTATGGCTAAGAACAACAAAAGTGGGAGTCAAAATGAACACGTCGACATTAAGTATTTAGCTATAAGGGAATGTGTTAAAGAAAAGAAAGTGGTCATTGAGCACATTGCACTGAGTTGATGATCACTGATCCTTTGACTAAGGGCATGCCACCATTTAAATTCAAGGATCATGTAATGAATATGGGACTTGGTTCCATTATGTAGTTTCCCATTGTACGAGCAATGTTATTTTAATTAAATTCTTAATTATTGTGATGTTTTTCTCATATTTATGTGCACCTTAATTTGATTTGAGAGAATTCATCTATGTAGGACCAAGAATGAACATAGGGTTTATTCATTAAGAAATTGTTGACACATAAATTTTAATAGAAATAAATACATATTAATACATGGAAGATAATACTCGTCATTAAAGGACTTATTGCCATGATTCATGTATCTATTACTTAATACAGATTTTCAATGGGTCCTAAGATGAGACATCAAGATTGGAAGTATGAACCAAGTGGAAGAATGTTAAGCTCCCTCTCCCAACGTGCAATTTCTGGAAACTGATTTGTAGTTGTTTCCTTAAATTATGGAAACTAGTTGCAATTATTTCCTTAAATTAGGAAATCAACTGAAGTTAATTTATTTCTTTTTGGGAGCTTCTGAAGTGATCCGTTACTCCCGTTGCAGTTATCTAGTCCGTTACTCCCATTACAGTTATCTACCATGATTTGTGTAATACTTAACGAATAGCCAACAGAAGCTTGTGGAAGCTTGGCTATAAATTCTTCTGTTTGGTCCCCAGGATCACTAACTTAATCCCCTTTAGCCTTACACCATCAAGTTAGAGTGAGGAGAGCCTGGAAGTGCCTTCATATTTTCTTTAGTGTTGGTGTTGAGGAAGCAGTGTTGTGTAGTAGCTATGTTAATGAGGCTTTGTTACATAAAAGTGAACGTGGAGAAGAACTCTCGAGGCTCTAGCTGCTGAATTATAGTTTTATTAAAGTCTGTTTTGTTTCCTTGAAGAATCTGCAATAAACCCTTCATTGGAGCACTTCTTGAAACATTGATCTTTGTGCAGATTTCACCTCTGCAAAATTACTTTTTCTACATAGTATAATTCATCAATGGCTGGAGGTATTATTTAATAGACAATTTTAAGTTTTAAGTTTTAATTTTTGATTTATTTTATAGTATTTATTTCACATTAAGAATCGTTATTTTTGCTAACATAATCTCTTCCAAGTATTCATTCTTTTTTGTGCCTTTTTCGAGTCTTGAACTAATATGCTCAACATTTGGGCTTTGTCCAATCGAGCCATATTATCTTAGTGAGGGTTTTAGGGACGAAATTCCTTGATACTTAAGAGATTTTCCCATTGGCTTTGTGTAATTTATTTGATAATTTTGTTCAATATAGGGCATAGGGCCCAAATCACCATAGCCATAGTAGTTCTAAACTCTTTTATATGGTGGTATTCCACATATGCAGGCAGGATTTTCCCATATCTTTTAATTTGGGTTACGGCTGAGAATCTATAGGCTCGAATATTGAAACCCTTAGACGTGTGAAATGATTGTAATGTGCTAAATATTTACTGTATTGTAATTTATTTCTTTATCATAAATACTATGGGTTCATGGCAGTATCAGATATCATTTTTACTTGGTGTTTTCATGCATTATATGTTTTTCCTGAAAATGTTTTCTACATGCACTGAGATTTAATTATGACATTTTCTTCAACGTAAAATAGTTAGGCTCTACCATGCGTCACTTTTATGCGCAACTATGTATTATCTCCGTTTAAAATTAATATTATAAGCCGAAAATCTTGGTAGAATCGTGTCATGGGTTTCTAGCTAAGGATTCCTTTAGGCCCTGCTATTATTATAAGCAATGACTAATTTTTCTTGGTGGTTTGATGAGGTTTTCTTTCCTTGTGAATTACCATGATATAATAACCTTGATTGTAGTTTCTATTCTCATTCAACTATATAGTTTTATGATATATAATTTTTTTCTTTTATGATATATAATCTTAGATATGGGTATAGATAAATAGAGAAGTTGGATGCTTTCTATTCGAGCTTGGTTGTTTACACGTGTTTACTTATTTCTTTAGAGTTATACATCTAATTTATCCAACTTTCTTTGACTTCCTTATATTTATATCAACTTCCGACTTACTCTTTGAATAATAGAAATAAGAGTTGGACTCCTCGGTAGGTTCCCTCACTTGAATTTCTACAATATGAGGAATACTTAGGGCTTTAACTTGTCATATATCTATCATAAGTATTGTGTCGTCAACTTGGAGTTCTACGGTATTAAAATCTTAAAAAAAAAAAAAAAAAAAAAAAAACATGTATATTTTTTCGCTAAAATTATTATTAGCATTAACTACTGTAATTCATTAATATACATTGTATAACACATAGAGGCGGCCACATTCCTCCCAATCGTTGAACTAAAGTTGTATTATTTCACCTTGAGCTCTAGTCTCATTCTTGATAAGAAACAAATTAGAATTATTTCAAAAATTACACCTCCTTAACCCAAAAAACATCCAACTAGTTCAGGGTTCAGGATTAGTCTTCCTTTCCTACTCAAACCTTTTCTTTTAGTTCAAACTACATTGTTTTCCCATATCTCTTTTCATATAGCTCCACCCATGACATTTATCTCCAATTATGTTATATTTTGATGCTATAGTCAACCAACCGAACCTCAATGGCCACAATAGAAGAATTAAGAATTTTTTCATTTATTTGTCTTTCTTTTTTTTCCCTTCTTGTACCATTACTAATTCTAATTATTTCTTATTAGTTATGAGCCTAACATCTCATAATAACCTCTTTTATGTTTCAAAAAATACTAATAAATAAAACTACATCATTTTATTAACATAAATAGATATTTAAATCCCTCATAAAATATTTATCTTTCACTATTTAGTTTTTCAACTGAATATCCAATTCATTAAATCATAAAAAGTGATTTAAAAACTGATTTATCAAGGGTATCAACTGAATATCCAATTCATTAAATCATAAAAATTGATTTTAAAACTGATTTATCAAGGGTATTACAAGCTCTAATTCTACAAAAGTTTAGGTGGTTAATTCCCACACCAAAAAAACTGCCAACTAAGATGATGATTTGGAAGAAAAGAGAGTGATCGAATGGGGAGAGAACAATGTCACTCACGGGTTCGATGGATGCCCCATAGGAACTTACTTCTATAGAATTGTTGCTCTCAATTTCCCTTATTTCATTGTCAATAACCTAGCTTTTAAGATTTGAATCTCTCATACGTTTAATATATGTATTTATTATGTGTTCTTGCTCAACTCCCACATCATCTTTCCTTATGCAAGATCAAGTATAACCATAGCTACTAATATATATTTTATATTTTAGTGGCTCCATACTTATGGTGTTTACAGGTCCTTGTAGAGTTTACATGAGCATATAGTAGAAGCCTTTGCAACTTGAAGAGGTACATGCATAATGGATTTTTTAAAACATTTTCCATCTTCAATAAATGTTTTTTTTTTAATATATATATATATATATATATATATATATATATTTTCAATGACGTTTATGTAATAAAAATGAGCTCATAATTGTGTTTATGGAGGAATATCTTAACTGTATGCATCATGGAGTTAGAAAAACATTATCAATTTTCTATATATTCAGTGTGAATTCAATCTAGTGTGGAAATTATTTTATTTTCCAATTTTTCATTCTGTAAAATTTTAAAAATAACAAATAGGAATTTCGTATTATTTATCATAAAGGAGTTGAGGAAATGTTGTGGAGTTAGTGCAAACTACAATTTTCTTCTGTTTTTTTGAAATTCATCATGTAGTAATATGTAACATAATTTTTCATCATTAATATAATGGTATAATTTGGCTTGTTGATTTTTATCTTTTCTGATTGAGATAATAGATTTCTTTAAAGGGTTATAGATAAATGGAATAGAAGCTCCCTTGCAAGTGGGAGGTTGATGGTTCAATTCAATTGTTCCTTAACATGAATTAATCATTGAAGAAACTAAAGGCATTCTATATTTTGTTTCTAGATAGAATTTTTTTATTGTATCAAGAGAAACAATAACTAGGATTAAAGACTTATTGTCTCTATAAACAAGTACATATTTTTGTCTCTATAGAGACGATATGCCTTTACTGATAAATATAGTCTCTAGACAAAAATGAGTTCTCTCTTAAGAGACAATAATACTTGTGTTCTATATTTATTTTATGGATACAGTATTTTAAGAGAATAATTTGAGACACTCGCTTAAAGACAATATTTAAGACAATTTACTCAAAATTGTCTTAAAACCCACTCTATGTAATAGTTTTAGAATATATATATATATATATTACATAGAGTGGGTTTTTGAGTAAATTATATATATATATATATATATATATATATATATATATATATATAGACAATATTTAAGACAATTTACTCAAAATTGTCTTAAAACCCACTCTATGTAATAGTTTTAGAATATATATATATATATTACATAGAGTGGGTTTTTGAGTAAGTTATATATATATATATATAATTTACTCAAAAACCCACTCTATGTAATATATATATATTACATAGAGTGGGTTTTTGAGTAAATTATATATATATATATATAACTTACTCAAAAACCCACTCTATGTAATATATATATATATATGAGTGGCCCCCGAAGAGCAAGTTATATATATATATATATATATAACTTACTCAAAAACCCACTCTATGTAATATATATATATATATATTCTAAAACTATTACATAGAGTGGGTTTTAAGACAATTTTGAGTAAATTGTCTTAAATATTGTCTTTAAGCGAGTGTCTCAAATTATTCTCTTAAAATACTGTATCCATAAAATCAATATAGAAAACAAGTATTATTGTCTCTTAAGAGAGAATATATATATCACTTTTCTAAAAAAAGTGATTTGACAACATCTACAAGGATCAAATCTCTTGATATGCAAACCTATTTTAATGTGAAAAGTGATTTGTTCTCTTGGGGCTTAGTAGATCTAGATTTAAGATAAATCTTAGTTAGTTATAATATCACAATGACATAGTGATTAAATCTATTTTTCTAAAATCTAATATAGCCTATTTAAAGGGGAAAAGATTAAATCATTCTAGATGCATGGTAAATCTAGATCTACCAAACATCGACAAGGATCAAATATTTAGATATGCAAACCTATTTTAATGTGAAAAGTGATTTTTTTCTATTGACTCTTAGTAGATCTAGATTTAAGATAAATTTTAGGTAGTTATAATATCACAATAACAGATTGATTAAATCTATTTTTGTAAAATCTATTCTTTAGTTGGTAATTTATCATTCTCTTTACATACCCATTTATAAAATAAATTATATATAAACAATATTATTTATAATAATGAAAAATGTTCTGAATTTACAAAAACATAAATTAAAATTTACAATTTTCCTTTTTATTAACCATAAAACTTGAAATTTAAATTTCCAATCTACAAATTAGAATTTTCAATTTTTTTTTTATTAACAATAAAACTTGAAATTTAAAATTTTAATATTTGTTATCCAAACTTTATACCATTGAAGGGGATAAGGACCATGTTTTTTTTTTTTTTTCCAAAATTTCTTCATGTATATTCAATTAAGTAAAAGGATGGCACTCAAAACAACCTCACTTGTGGTAGTTCATATCCTTATAGAAACTACCAAGCTATTGTTGTTGGAAGTAATGGAAAATGCTAGATTTAGAGGTTTGTTATGATGATGATAGGATTGAGATTCTAATATTAGATCTCATATCCTAATATCTAGGGAGTGGTTGAAACCATCCCGTTAGAGTGAAAGCCTATATAATTAAGGTTGATCTGACTCAATAGTAAGGGTGTGTGTATGAGTGTTTGTACATTCTCTAGGATCTCACCTGGAGAGCTAAATCATTTAATTAATAGATTAACGGTTTTTAACATGGTATCAAAGCTTCAGGTCGAAGCGAAGTGGATCTATGGAAATAGTGAGTGATTGGAGATACATCTTGTGGTGAGCATGGAGCATTGCGGCCATGGTGTTCATTGTGTCCCTGCAAAGGCCAAGAGGAAGTGACGTTGAATCGATGGAGCAACCCGTCACAGAGAAGGCCGAGCCTAAAGACAAAAGAGCCGTGTGCAGATAAGATTGGTGGCAGATGCTGTGAAGTCCGGTTGTGGAGGCGGTGTTGGTTCCCTCACGACTGAGGCTCCAAGTCAAAATTTACTGCGAGGTTGAGGCAGATCAGATTGGATCTGCGTGATAGAGAGTTTTGCAGACACGCGAGTAAATCTGCATTTCTGAATCATTAAGGAAAGAACTCATTAGCACACTGTGGTGCTCCACATTGGGAGAGTTAGTCAACTCGTATTAAATTTCAAAGGGTTGAGAATTTTCTTTGAGAATTTTTTATACGAGTGCTTTAAGTTAAGAAGGATATTCTCTTACAAGAAACATTTTTTACATTACGTGAAACACTTCACTTCATAGGAATTTTTTAATATATGCACTTTTTAAAAGCACATGATTTTTTATTTTATTTATAAAGGGATCTTTTCATGATTCTTTTCATGAGTGGAGATTTTTAATAAAGTTTTTAAAATGTGTTTTTTGAAAAGTTTTTCAAAAAATAATTTTAATTAAAGAGTGCTCTTCCTTTACGTAAAGGATTTTGTCGAGCAGATCAGATTTTCCATGAGCAGGTGTGTGGATCGCAGTGGGTTTTTTTTGTTTTGTTTGGGCAGCGTTATCACATTGACCCTGCTGTGTAAAGTTGTTTAGGCTGCATAAAGTTGTTTGAGACTTGGCGGTGGAAGTAGTAGTAGAGTGGGGGAGATCCGAGTGGCTGAGATGATTAATTGATTTGCTACATTTTGTTGTAACCTTTACAACACCCTCCAAAAAAAGACTACCTTTTAAAATTTTGGAGCCCTTAACTAAAGTGAAATTGCTAATACTAAGTCGAAAAGATATCTGCGGTCTGCGACTACACCTGAAGCACCAGCCAAGCTAAAAGCGTACATTACATAAACTTACAGGGTCCACACCAGCGTACCCAGCGACCCGTCAGCGCTTGTGTCGCACCTGGTCATTTTTCCTAAAATCGCGATTGTTTTGCGACCCGGCTAATCTCGGTGCCGGTCGCAAGGTCGCTGTGTCGCAAACTCAAGGTTCGACGAACTGCCACCCGGCCGACCCGCACAATGCCCGCACGTGCGACTTCTCGCGGTGTGCGCGGGGGTCGCAGGTCGCATTATTCACATTCAGCGATTTGTAAGGAAAACGCCTCTGACAGCTCAACTGACGAGTTTTTCCTGGGTAAGTTGCCATTTCTTCCTGCTGTTTCCATTCTAATGATTTTCTTACTAAACCCATCTCCCCTTGTAGCCTATAAATTGTCTTTTGGCCATGCTTTGATGTTTTCTGATATTTTTCCAATTACATATTACATAAATTACCTAAAGCCTCCCTGTTTGCTGTTTCATCCCATGGCATCACCCCTTTACCTTTAAAATCATGCCACAGCTCTCCCTGTCCCCAGAAACTTTGCAAAGTCCCAAGAGAAAGGAGGCAA